>JAREIK010003514.1:50325-67255 GCA_029783825.1 Sapria himalayana | reverse complement strand
TCTTCACTTTTTATCTTTCTTCTCTTTCTTTACTTTTTTCTCTTTCTTCTATTTCTTCTATTTCTTCTCTTTCTTCTCTTTCTTCTCTTTCCGCTTTCTTATTTTTCTTCTTTTCCTTCTCTTCCTTCTCTTTCTTCTCTTTCTTCTCTTTCTTCTCTTTATTCTCTTTCTTCTCTTTATTCTCTTTCTTCTCTTTCTTCTCTTTATTCTCTTTATTCTCTTTCTTCTCTTTCTTCTCTTTATTCTCTTTCTTTTTTTTCTCTTTCTTCTCTTTATTCTCTTTCTTTTTTTTTCTTTTTTTTCTTTTCTTTCTTTTCTTTCTTCTCTTTCATCTCTTTCGTATCTTTCTTTTCTATCTTCTCTTTCTTCTATTTCTTCTATTTGTTTTTTTAGTCTTTTTCTTTTCTTTCTTCTGTTTCATATATTTTGTATCATTTTTCTATCTTCTCTTTTTACTCTCTTCTCTTTCTTCACTTACTTTTATTTCTTCTATTTCTTCTTTCTTTTCTGTCTTTTCTTCTCTTTCCTCTTCGTTTCTTTCTTCATTTTCTAAACTTCCTACTCTTTCATTTCTTTCTAATCATTCTTATCTTTCTTTTCTTTTTAACCTTTCTTCTCTTTATTTTCTTTATACTCTTTCTTCACTTTTATCTTTCTTCTATGAATATATAAATCTAAGAATTTATGAATCTATGAATCTATGAATATATGAATATATGAATATGAGTATATAAATATATGACTCTATGAATATATTAGTCTATGAATATATGAGTCTATGAATATATGTGTATATGAAAATAAGAGTCTATGAATCAATGTGTCGATGAATATGAGTCTAAGAATCTATGAATTTTTGAATCTATGAATCTATGTGTCGATGAATATGAGTCTAAGAATCTATGAATTTTTGAATCTATGAATCTATGAGTCTATGAATCTATTATATATGAATCTAGGAATCTATGAGTCTGTGAATCTATGAATCTATGAATCGAAGAATATATAAATATATAAATCTATGAATATATGAATCTATGAATCTATGATTCTATGATTCTATGAATCTATAAATTTATGAATCTATTAATATATAAATATATGAATATATAAATCAAGGAATCAATGAATATATGAATCTATGAATATATGAATCTGTGAATATATAAATCTGTGAATCTATGAAAATTTAAATATGTAAATCAATGAATATATAAATCTATGAATCTTTGATTATATAAATATCTGAATCAATGAATATGTGTGTGTGTGTGTGTGTGTGTATTATATATATATATATATATGAATCTATGAATATATAATTATTTGATTAAATGATTATATGAATATTTGAATTATGATTATATTAATATACGACTATATGCATATGACTATATGACAATATGACTATATAATTTTATGACTATATAATTATATGAAAATATGATTATATGACTATATTACTATATGACTAAATTACTATATGACTATTTGGCTATATAACTATATGACTAATTGCCTATGACTATCTGACTAATTACCTATAAGTCTATATGATTATATGAATATGTGACTATATGAATATATGATTATATGACTATATGACTAATTCCCAACATGACTATATGAATATTTGACTTTATCCCTATATGAGTATATGACTATATGATTATAAGACTATAAGATTATATGACTCTATGACAATAAGCCTATATGCTTATTTTACTATATTCCTATATGACTATATGCCTATATGCATATATGATTATATGGTTATATAACTATATGCCTATATGACTATATAACTATATGACTGAGTATATGACTATATGACTATATAACTATGACTATATGACTATATAGCTATATGTGTATATGACTGACTATATGACTATGACTGTATGACTATTTGACTATATGACTATATGGCTATATGACTATGACTATATGGCTATATGACTATGACTGTATGACTATGACTGTATGACTATGACTGTATGACTATTTGAATATATAACTATATGACTATATGACTATATGACAATATGACTGACTATATGGCTATATGACTATGACTATATGACAAAACTACTATATTACTATGACTATATGACAAAACGACTATATGACTATCTAACTATGCGAATATAACTATGACTATATAACTATATGACTATATGCCTATATGAATATATGACTTTATAACTATATTACTATATGTCTATATAACTATATGACTATATATCTATATGAATATATGTATATATGACTATATGATTATTTGACTAGATGAATATATGCCTATATGACTATTTAAATATATGATTATATGACCATATATCTATTTAACTATCTGACTATATGACTATATGACCATATATCTATTTTACTATCTAACTATATGACTATATGACTATATACCTATATGTCTATATAACTATATTACTATATGCATATATGACTATATTTCTATATGACTATATGACTCTGACTTTATGCCTATATGACTAGATGTTTATCACTATATGACTATATGTTTATGACTATATGACTATATGACTTTTGACCATATAACTATATGACTTTTGACCATATAACTATATGACTATTTGACTATACACCTATATTAATATATGAATATATGATTATATGACTATTTGACTATATGACTATTTGACTATATGACTATTTGACTATATAACACTTAACTATATTACTATATTACTATATGACTATATGACTATATGACTATATGACTATATGAATATATGAATATATGCCTATATGAATATATGACTATCTGACTATTTGACTATATGACTATATAACTATATCACTATATGACTATCATACAATCTGTCTTTATGACTATCTGACTATCTGACTATCTGACTATATTACTATCAGACTATCTGACTATATTACTATCTGACTATATTACTATCTGACTATCTGACTATCTGACTATCTGACTATATGACTATATGACAATCTGACTATGTGACTATATGACTATCTGACTATATGACTCACTATATGTCTATCTGACTATCTGACTATATGATTATATGACTATCTGACTATATAAATATCTGACTATATGAGTATATGACTATCTGACTTTATAAATATCTGTTTATATGACTATATGACTATATAACAATGACTATCTGACTATATGACTACATGACTATATGACTACATGATTATTTGACTATATGACTGACTATCTGACTATATGACTATCTGACTATATGACTATATGCATATATGACTATATGACTATGTGACTATTTGACTATATGACTATATGACTATCTGACTATATGACTATATGCATATATGACTATATGCATATATGACTATATGCATATATGACTATATGACTATATGTCTCTATGCCTATATGACTATATGTCTCTATGCCTATATGACTATACTACTATATGATTATATGACTAATGACTATTTGACTGGATAACTATATGACTATAATACTATTTGACTATGTGTCTATATGACAATATGATTATATGACTATATGCCTATATGACTATCTTACTATATGACTATATGACTATATGATTATATGACTATATGACTATCTAACTATATGACTATCTAACTATCTGACTATTTGACTATATGAATATCTGACTCGATTAGTATTTGACTATGTTTATCTAACTATCTAACTATCTGACTATATGACTAACTATCTGACTATCTGACAATATGACTATCTGACTAAATGAATATCTAATTATATGACAATCTCACTATATGACTTTGTCTATATGACTATTTGACTGTATTACTATCTGACTATATTACTATCTGACAATATTAATAATTGCTTATGTGACTATATGACTATATGTCTATATGACTATTTGACTATATGTCAAAATGACTTACTTTCTGACGATATGACTATATTCCACTATGACTATATGAATATATTAATATATGTCTAAATGACTATATGCCTATATGACTATATGATTATATGCCTATATGACTAAATGCCTATAATACTATATGCAAATTGCCTATATCACTATATGACTATATGACTATATGACTATTTGCATATATGCCTATTTGACTATATGCCAATATGCTTATATGACTATATTACTATATGCCTATATGACTATATTATTATATGACTACATGAGTTTTTTTCTATATGACTATATGACTATATGACTATGACTATCTAACTATATAACTATATGACTATATGACTATCTGACTATACAACTATCTGAATATATGACTATTTGAATATATGACTATCCAACTATCTATCTAACTATATGACAATCTGACTATATGACTAAATGACTATTCGACTATCTGACTATCTGACTATCTTACTACATGACTATATGACTATTTAAATATATGACTATCTGAATACATGACTATATGACTATTTTAATATATGACTATATGACTATTTTAATATATGACTATATGACTATATGAATTTATAACTATATGACTATCTAACTATATTACTATTTAACTATATTAGTATATGACTATATGACTATCTGACTTTTAGACTATCTGACTAAATAACTATCTGACTATATGATTATATGACTATCTGACTTTATGATTATCTGACTATATGACTATCTGATTATCTGACTATATGACTATATTACCATCTGACTATCTTACTATATGACTATCTGACTATATGAATATATGTGATGAGTCATTTTGTAGATAGATTGGTGAGGTTACTATTCATGATACCTTAAATGTTTCAGATAGACTAATTACAAGGTTAAGAGCTAAGAAGATCAAGGAATCAATGGCTAGGCTGGTGCAATCCGCTTGGGGCTAATATAGACACCATGTAAACAAAACTTATACTTTCAATATGACTTTGAATAAGGAGGGAGTAGTCCTAATCAATTTGCTTCGAGCAACCGAAGAGTTGGTCTAATTTGGAACATGGAGCAGGATAATTTAATTGACTTGAACCAGTTATTTTTTTTACTCTATGGTGGCTTTTTTTCATGATACTAAGCCCAAATTTGTAATTTTGTTTGGCTAGCTTAACTTGTTCTTGTTTTGGGCTGATTTCTCAGCCTAGTTAATTTGGGTTCTTCAAGGTTCATATAAATAGTCTACTATGATATTTAAAGAACAACTTGATGAAAAATATTTTGAAATTTTCAGATTAAGAGAGTTGAGTTTTCTTCTCTTTTTATTGAATGAACTTCTGAACTTATCAAATAAATATTTCTTTGTGGCATTCACCCATTAAATCTGATTTCTAGAAATGACTTTTCATTGGGTTCATGGTATAAGATTTCAGTGGGTCCTTTGGATATGTTTCAATGTGTTTAGATTCTTTATACCCCTAGTTCTTTGTTCATTTTTGATCATTGAGGTAAGGTATTTATCAATTAATTGGTTCATTTTATTCATTTCTTGTGGTTTGAAGATCATTTCAGAGTGTGGGTTTAAGGGGGTTTCCTTCGCGGGTTCGTCATTTGGTATCAGAGCATAGGTTGCAAATCAGGTTTTCAATCTTTATTAATGATTTTTCTCCTTCATTTCAATACTATTCATCTCATTTTCGGTGCTGTTCATTTTTCTAGATTTTTGTGTAAACCAAATATCTACATTTTGGGTCACCCCCTTGGGTTTTACTGCTCATCGTCGCTTTGGCATTGTTCATAATTATTTTTGGCACTGTTCATTTCATCATTTAGTGCAAACCCTAGATCTTCATTTTTTTGGTTACAAGGATATGCACTTGTTTGGTGGGACCAGATAGTGACCAACAAGAGGATGAATCACAATAGGCCTATTGATACTTGGGATAATTTAAAGGCTCTAATGAGAAGAAGATTCATACCTGGCCATTATCATAGAGATATTTTCCAAAGGCTCCAAAGTATAACACATGGTTCAAAGAGTGTAGAAAATTATCACATGGATTTGGAAGTTGCTATGATTAGAGCTAATGTTGAGGAGGATCGGGAGGCTACAATGGCAAGGTTTTTGAATAGTTTGAATCAGGACATTGCATTTTGTTGTGGAGTTACAACATTATTGGGAGTTGGAAAACATGGTACATATGGCTATGAAGGTGGAAAGGCAGGTGAAAAGAAAGGGACCAGTAGGAGATTCTTCAACATCTATTCTTGTATGGAAATTGAAGTGGGACAACAATGAAACACATGACAAGACTATTTCCAAGCCCAAAACTGATACCTCAAAGAGCAAGTAAGATGACTCTACCAAGCATAAAGGTGAATTTGAAACCAAAGTCTCCTTATATAGAGTTTAGACTCATAATACAAAAATAAATTAAAAAAAATAAAATAAAAATAAATTAAAAAAGGGAAATAGGAGTCTTCTCTTAAGCCTTCGAAATTCATCCACCATGATAACCAACAAATATCATCTTCCAAATACAGCAACAAATTGGGATCATCTTTCCATAACCAATCGTAGAAAAATATAACCGAAGTTAGTCTTTATATCAATAAGTACTAATAGTATATGTTTTTTCGAAGGAATCTACTCAGGACTTAAGAATTGATTAGTAGTCTCGAATGCTCCCACTTCAAGTAGTTATATAAGATTGATTGATTGATTGATTAGATCGATAGATACATTAGATAGATTGATAAATTAGATAGGTAGATTGATTAGATAGATATATATATTAGGTATATAGATATATATATATATATCAATCTACTTACTAATTTATCTTTAAAATTAATCTATCTATCTATCTAATCTTTCTATCTATTTATATATCTAATCTATTTATCTATTTATATATCAATTTATATAATCTATCTATATATCTATCTAATCTATGTAACTATGTATCTATTTAATCTATTTAATCTATTTATCTATATATCTAATCTATTTATCTTTCTATCTATTTATCTATCTAATCTATCAATATTTTATATCTATATATTCTATATATCTATCTAAATGATGTAATGTATGTATCAATCTTTTTATCTATCTAACTAACTATCTATCTATCTATATATCTATCTAATTTATTTATCTTTCTATCTATTTATCTATCTAATCTATCAATATTTATATCTATATTTTCTATATATCTATCTATCTATGTAATGTATGTATCTATCTTTTTAGCTATCTAATTTATCTATCTAACTAACCATCTATCTATCTATATATCTATCTAATCTATCTACTTATGTATCTATCTATATAATCTATCTATTTATTATCTAATCTATCTATATATTTCACAATAAAAACTATCTATTTATCTATCTATTTTTCGAATCTATTTATCTATCTATCTATATAGTCTATCTATCTATCTAATCTATCTATTCTATATATCTATCTAATTAATAAATCAATCAATCTATTCTATTTATCTATATATGTAATTTATCGATATGTCTCTATCGATATTTAATAAATCAATCTATCTATCGCTATTTCTCTCTATATATCTAATTTATTTATTTATCTATCTATCTATATATGTCTCTATCTATCTAATCTATTTATTTACCAATCTAATCTATTTACATAATATATATATATATATATATATATATATATATATATCAATATATATATATATATATATATATATATATATATCAATCTAATCTATCTATTTATTTATCTATATATATAATTTATCTATCTAATCAATCTATCTATTTATCTATCTTTTCTGTTTATCTATCAATTTATCTATCTATCTAATATATCTATCATTTTAATTTTCTAACTAAATTATCTATCTATCTAATCAATCAATATATCTCGCTTTGTAATATATCTATCTATCTATCTATTCTAAATATATATCTATCTTATCTAAATATATATCTATCTAATCGATCTATCTATATATCTATATAACTTTCAATCTATATATCTAATCTATCTATTTTTCTAATTTATTTATAAATCTATCAATCTATCTAATTTATCTTTATATGTCTTTATCTAATATATCTATCTATTTATCTAATCTAAATATATATCTATCAAATCTATCTATGTGTATATATATTTATATATATATATATAAATTATCTATCTATCAATATATCAATCAATCTATTTAATCTATCTATCAAAATATCTATCTAATATATTTATATAACTATATATCTTTTTATCTAATCTATCTGTCTATCTATCTATATATCTATCTTTCTGATTTATCTATCTAACTAATTTATGTATCTATATATCTTATCTATATATTTATTTAATATATCTTATCGATTTATCAATTTATTGATCTTTTTAACTAATCTATCTTTATATCTTGCTATCTAATCTAACTATCTATTTATCTAGTCTTATAATCTATATATATATATATCTATCTAATGTATAAAACTATCTATCTATATAATATATCTATCTATCTATATATCTATCTATCTAATCTTCTAATTTATCTATTTATCTATATAACTCAAATATTTATTTCTTTATCTATCTAGCTATCTATTCTATCTATCTATCTAAACTATGTATCTATTTATCTATATATCTATTTATTAAATCTATCTATATATTTATCTACTCTATATATTTATCTAATCTATATATCTATATATTTATTTATCTATATATCTATCTATTTAAATGGTCTCTCTACATAAGTTTTTTATCTATTTATCAATCTATTTTTATATTTATCGATTTAATTTCTTTCTTTCTATCTAATCATTCAATCTATCTTTTTTATCTATCTATCTAATTTTTTTATCTATATATCTATCTAATTATTCTATCTGTATATCTATCTAATCTTCCAATCTATCTCTCTATCTATGTAATCTATCTATTTATCTAATGTTTTTCTCTTTCTTTCTATCTATCTAATCTAACTAATATATATTTATATATCTAATTGATCTAATCTATCTAATGTAAATTTATATCTATCTAATTTATTTGTATATTTATCTATCTAATATATCTATCTAATAAATCTATCTATCTATCTATCTATATAAGAAATATATCTATCTATCTATCTAATCTAAATGATCTTTAAATCAAATCTATTTATCTATCAATTTATTTATGTAATCTATCTATCTATCTACTATATAATATATCTGTCTCTTAATCTATTTATCTATCGATCTATCTAATTGATATAATCTATCTAATTTATCTATCTATATAAACTATCCATATATCTATCTATCTAATCTATCTATTTATCTAATCAATCAATCTATCTAAATATCTATCTATTTAAATGGTCTCTCTACATAAGTTTTTTATCTATTTATCTATCTATTTTTATATTTATAGATTTAAATTCTTTCTTTCTATCTAATCTATCTATCTAATCTTCAATCTATCATTTTTATTTATCTATCTAATTTTTTTATCTATATATCTATCTAATTGATCTATCTGTATATCTATCTAATCTTCCAATCTATCTCTCTATCTATGTAATCTATCTATTTATCTAATGTTGTTCTCTTTCTATCTATCTATCTAATCTAACTAATATATATCTATATATCTAATTGATCTAATCTATCTAATCTAAATTTATATCTATCTAATTTATTTGTATATTTATCTATCTAATCTATCTATCTAATAAATCTATCTAATCTATCTATCTAATCAATCAATCTATCTATCTATATAATAAATATATCTATCTATCTATCTAATCTAAATGATCTTTAAATCAAATCTATTTATCTATCAATTTATTTATGTAATCTATCTATCTATCTACTATATAATATATTTGTCTCTTAATCTAATCTATTTATCTATCGATCTATCTAATTGATCTAATCTATCTAATTTATCTATCTATATAAACTATCCATATATCTATTCTATCTATTTATCTAATCAATCAATCTATCTATATATCTATCTATTTAAATGGTCTCTCTACATAAGTTTTTTATCTATTTATCAATCTATTTTTATATTTATCGATTTAATTTCTTTCTTTCTATCTAATCTATCTATCTAATCATTCAATCTATCTTTTTTATCTATCTATCTAATTTTTTTATCTATATATCTATCTAATTAATCTATCTGTATATCTATCTAATCTTCCAATATATCTCTTTATCTATGTAATCTATCTATTTATCTAATGTTTTTCTCTTTCTTTCTATCTATCTATCTAATCTAACTAATATATATCTATATATCTAATTGATTTAATCTATCTAATCTAAATTTATATCTATCTAATTTATTTGTCTATTTATCTATCTAATCAATCTATCTATCTATCTATATAAGAAATATATCTATCTATCTATCTAATCTAAATGATCTTTAAATCAAATCTATTTATCTATCAATTTATTTATGTAATCTATTTATCTATCTATTATATAATATATTTGTCTATTTATCTATTTATCTATCGATCTATCTAATTGATCTAATCTATCTAATTTATCTATCTATATAAACTATCTATATATCTATATATCTAATCTATTTATATATCTAATCAATCTATCTATCTATTTATCTATCTAAGAGATCTATCTATATATCTATCTATTTAATCTAAATTATCATTAAATCAATCTATTTATCTATCAATTAATTTACCGAATCTATCTATCTACCTAATCTATGTATCTATATATATATATATATATATATATATATATATATATATATCTATCTATCTATTTTTCTAATCTATTTATCTAATATATCAATCTGAATCTCTAATCTATATATCTATATAACTATTTATCTAATCTCTTTATAAATTTATCTTTCTAATATATTTATATAATCTTTCAATCAATTTATCTATCTAATCTATTTATCTATCAATCTAATCTATCTATTTATTATTCCATCTAATCTATCTTTCTATATAAATATTCTAATCAATCTATATATCTAATATATTTATAAATCAATCAATATAATCTATCTAATTAATATATCTATCTAATCTATCAATCTATATATATATATATATCTTATCTATCTATATATCTATTTAACAATATAATATTTCTAACATTCTAATCTATCAAATTTGTCATTCAATTTATCTAATTAACCACCTTTATTTTTTTTTCTTTTATTTATTCTCTTTATTTTCTTTCTTCCATTTTTTCTCTTTCTTTTTTCTATTTCTTCCATTTTTTCTCTTTCTTCTTTTTTCTCTTTCTTCTCTTTCTTCTCCTCCTTATCTTTCTTCTCTCTCTTCTCCTCCTTATCTTTCTTCTCTTTATTCTATTTATTCTTTCTTCTCTTTCTACTCATTCTTCCTCTTATTTTCTCTTTTTCTTCATTTTCTTCATTTTCTCCATTTTCTTCACTTTCTTCACTTTCTCCACTTTCTTCACTTTCTTCTCTTTTTTCACTTTCTTCTCTTTCTTCTTCTCTTTATATTTCTTCTATTTTTATCTTCACTCTCTTTATATTCTTTCATCTCTTTATTCTTTTTTTTTCTTCTTTCTTTTATTCTTTCATCTATTTGTTCTGTTTTTTTCGCTTTTTTTTCTTTCTTCTCTTTGTTCTTAAACTTTTCTTTATTCAAATTCTTATATTTCTTCACTTTCTTCTCTTTCTTCGTATTTTTCTCATTCTTCTAATCTTTTTCTCAAACTTTTCAATCTTCTCTTTCTTTTTTGTTTTTTTTCTTTATTCTCTTTCTTCAATTTTTTTATATTCTATTTCTTCTCTTTCTTCTATTTCTTCTCTTTTTAACTTATTTTTCTCCTGATTCATCTTTTTCTTCTCTTTCTTCTCTTTCTTATCTTTATTCTCTTTCTTCTCTTTCTTATCTCTATTCTCTTTCTTCTATTTATACTCTTTCATTTCATTTCTTTCATTTATTTCTTCGCTTTCTTCACTATTTTTTTTTCTATTTCTTCTCTCTTTCTTCACATTATTATCTATTTTCTAACTTTCTTCACTTTCTTTTATTTATTTTCTTTCTACTCAACTTCTCTTCTCTTTCTTCTTTTCTTTCTCTTTCTTTTCTTCTTTTAATTTCTTCTCTTTCTTCTCTTTCTTCTATTTCTTATCTTGTATTTCTTATCATTCTTTACTTTCTTTCTAATATTTCTTCTTTTTTTTATCTTGCTTCTCTTTCGTCTCATTCTTCTTTTTCTTCTCTATTATTTATTTCTTCCCTTTCTCTTTTCTTTACTTTCTTCCCTTTCTCCTCTTTCTTCTCTTTCTTTTCTTTCTTCTCTTTCTTCTCTTTCTTCTCTTTCTTCTCTTAATCTCTTACATTTCTCATCTTTCTTCTCATTCTTCTCATACATTTCGCCTCTTTCTTCTCTTTCTTCTCTCTTTTCTCTTTTTTCTCTTTCTTCTCTCTTTTCTCTTTCTTCTCTTTCTTGTCTTTCTTAACTTTTCTGATTCTTCTTTTTCTTCTTATTCTTCTCTTTATTCTTTTTCGTCAATTTCTTCTCTTTTGTACCTTTCTGATTTCTTCTCTTTCTTTTCATTCTTCTATTCTTTCTATTTCTTCTGTTACTTTTATTTCTTCTTTTTTTTACTTCTCTCTATTTTTCTGTTACTTCTCAATCTTCTCTTTCTTCACTTTTCTTTCTTCTCTTTCATTTTTTCTTTCTTATATTTCTTTTCTCATTTTTTAATTCTATTTCTCCTATTTTTTTATTTCTTCTCTTTTTATCTCAGTTTCTTCAATTTCTTAACTTTCTTCTATTTCTTTTCTTTCATCTCTTTCTTCTCTTTCTTCTCTTTCTACCCATTCTCCTCTTTATTCTTTTACCTTTCTTCTCTTTCATATATTTCTTCTATTTTTTCACTTTCTTCACTTTCTTCTATTTCTTTTGTTTCTTCTCTTTCTTCTTTCTTTTGTTTCTTCTCCTTGTTATCTTTCTTTTCTTTCTTCTATTTTTTCTATCTTTCTTCTGTTTTTTCTATTTTTTCTCTTTCTTCTTGTTTCCCCCCATTCTTCTTTTTTTTCTCAATCTTCTTTTAATAATCTTTTTATTTCTTCTTTCTTATAATTCTTCTCTTTCTTCTTTGTTTTCTATTTCTTCAATTTATTTTATTTCATCTCTTTATTTTCTTTCTTCTATTTTTTTTATTCTTTCATTTCTTTTTTCTATATGTTCTTCTCTTACTTCTATTTCTTCTCTTTCTTCATATTCTTCTCATTCTTCTTCTATCTCTTTCTTGTTTTTTCTCTTTCTTCTCTTTCTTCTCTTTCTTCAATTTCTTCTCTTTCCTCTCTTTCTTCTCTCTTTCTTCTTTCTTCTCTTTCTTCTCTTTCTTCTCTTTCTTCTCTTTCTTCTTTCTTCTCTTTCTTCTCTTTCTTCTCTTTCTTCTCTTTCATCTCTCTTATCTTTATTCTCTTTCTTTTCTTTCTTATATTTCTTCTCTTTTTTATTTCTTCTCTTTTTTATTTCTTATCTTTCTTTCTTCTCTTTCTTCTCTTTCATCTCTCTTATCTTTCTTCTATTTCTTTCTTTTCTTTTCTTTATTCTCTTTCTTTTCTTTCTTATCATTCTTATCTTTCTTATTTCTTATCTTTTTTATATTTCTTTTCTTTCTTCTATTTCTTCTATTTCTTCTCTTTCTTCTCATTCTTCTCATTCTTCTCATTCTTCTCTTTCTTCTATTTATTCTCTTTCTTATCTTTCTTCTCTTTCTTCTCTTTCTTCTCTTTCTTATTTTTCTTCTCTTTCTTATTTTTCTTCTCTTTCTTCTCTTTCTTATTTTTCTTCTCTTTCTTCTTACTTTTCTTCTTTTTTATTTCTTATCTCTCCTCTTTCTCCCCTTTCTCTTATTTCTCATCTTTCTCCTCTTTCTCTTCTCTCCTCTTTCTCCTCTTTCTCATTTTTCTCCTCTTTCTTCTCTTTCTCCTCTTTCTTCTCTTTTTTTCTCTTTCTACTATTTCTTCTCATTCTTCTAATACTACTCTTTCTTATCTTTATTCTATCTATTCTCTTTCTTCTCTTTATTCTCTCTCTTTCTTCTCTATCCTCTCATTTTTCTTTCATCTTTTTCTTCTCTTTCTTCTCTTTCTTCTCTTTCTTCGCTTTCTTCTCTTTCTTCACTTTCTTCTCTATCTTCACTTTTTCTCTTTCTTCTCTTTATTCTCTTTATTCTCTTTATTCTCTTTCTTCTCTTTCTTCTCTTTCTTCTCTTTCTTCTCTTTCTTCTCTTTCTTCTCTTTCTTCTCTTTCTTCTCTTTCTTCTCTTTCTTTTCTTTCTTTTCATTCTTCTATTTCTTCTCTTTCTTCTCTTTCATCTCATTATTTATTTCTTCTATTTCTATTTCCTTCTCTTTTATTCACTTTCTCTTTCATCACTTTCATCACTTTCATCTCTTTCATCTTTCTTGTGTTTCTTTCGTTTCTTTTCTATCTTCTCTTTCTTCGCTTTCTTCTTTTATCTCTTTTTTCTCTTTCTTCTCCCTCTTCTCTCTTATCTTCTCTTTTTTTATTTCTTATCTCTCTTCTCTTTCTTCTCTTTTTTCTATTTTTCATCTTTCTTCTCTTTCTTCTCTTTCTTCTATTTCTTCTATTTCTTCACTTATTTTTCTTTATTCTCTTTCTTTATTTCTTCTTTATCTTTTCTTTCTTCTCTTTATTTTCTTTCTTCTCTTCCTTCACTTTTATCTCTTTCTTCACTTTTTTCTATGTCTTCACTTTCTTTTGTTGCATCTCTTACTTCTCTTTCATATCTTTCTTCTATTTTTCTTTTCTATCTTCTCTTTATTCTCTTTCATCTCTTTATTTCCCTTCTCTTTATTCTCATTCTCATCTTTAATCTTTTTATGTATTTCTTTTATTTCTTGTCTTTCATCTCTTTCTTCTATTTATATTTCTTTTTTTTCTTCACTTTTTTCTCATTTTTCTCTTTCTTCTCTTTATTCTCTTTCTTCTCATTATCTTTTTCTTCTATTTCTTCTATTTTTCTCTTTCATATCTTTCTTCTCTTTCTTATATTTCAACTATTTCTTCTCTTTCTTCAATTTCGTCTCTTTCTTTTCTTTCTTCTCTTTCTTCTCTTTCTTCAATTTCTTCTCTTTCTTTTATTTCTTCTCTTTCTTCTCTTTCTTTTCTTCTCTTTCTATTCTTTCTTCTTTCTTATATTCTCTTTCTTCTTTCTTCTCTTCTCTTTCTTCTCTTCTCTTTATTTTTCTTCTTCTTTCTTCTATTTCATCTCTTTCTTCTCCTTTTTCTCATTTTCTTTCATCTATTTTTGTTTTTCTTCACTTTCTTCTCTTTATTCTCTTTCTTTCTTTCTTCTTTTTTTTGTTTATTCTCTTTAATCCCTTTCTTCTCTTTCTTTTCTTTCATCTCCTTTTATTTTTTATACTTTCTTTTTTTTCTTCCCTTTTTTCTATTTCTTCTCTTTCTTCTATTTCTTTTATTTATTCTCTTATTTCTCTTTCTTCTTTTTCTTATCCTTCTTATCTTTCATCTTTGTTCTCCTCATTCTTATATTTCCTCTTTGTTCTCCTCATTTCATGTTTCTTTTGTTTCTTCTCTTTCTTATATTACTTCTCTTTTTATATATTTTTTCTATTTTTCTCTTTCTTCTATTACTTCTCTTTTGTTATTTTTTCTATTTTTTCTTTCTTTTCTTTCTTCACTTTCTTCTATTTCTTTTATTTCTTCTATTTCTTCTATTTCTTCTATTTCTTCACTTTCTTCACTTTCTTCTCTTTCTTCCCTTTCTTCTCTTTATTCTATTTCTTATATTTCCTCTTTCTTCTCTTTCTTCTCTTTCTTTTCTTTCTTCTTATTCTTCAATTCTATTTCTTCTCTTCCCTTTCTTCTCTTCTTCTCTTTCTTTTCTCTCTCTTCTCTTTCTTCTCTTACTTTTCTGTTTTTCTGGTTCTTTACTTTATTCAATTTCTTCTCATTATTTTCTTTCTTCTCTCTTCTCTTTCATCACTTTCTTCTTTTTCTTATATTTCTTCTTTTTCAACTCTTTCATATCTTTCTTCTCTTTATCTTTTTATTCTCTTTCTTCTCTTAATTATATTTATTATCTTTCTTTTCTTTCTTTTCTTCCGAGAGTTTCTTCTCTGCTTCTCTTTATTTTTATTTCTTTCTTTTCTTTTTTATCTTTCTTCTCTTTCTTCTCTTTTTTCTATTTCTTCTCGGTTTTCTCATTCTTCTCTTTCATCTCTTTCTTCTCATTCTTCACTTTATTCTCTTTCTTCTATTTCTTCTCTTTCTTCTCTTTCTTCAATTTCTTTTCTGTCTTCTCTTTCTTCTCTTTCTTCTCTTTCTTCTCTTTCTTCTCTTTCTTCTCTTTCATCTCTTTCTTCTCTTTCTTCTCTTTCTTCTCTTTCTTTTCTTTCTTCTCTTTCTTTTATTTCTTCTATTTCTTATCTTTCTTCTCTATTTTCTCTTTTTTCTTTTTATTTAACTTTGATGGAGTGCGCGATTCTAGCAGGAATTGGACGATGCCCTATTTTTGTAGGATTGTTTGTAATTTGGGATAAATGCAGTTCACAAACTAGGTTTAAAGGAAATTCCACCTATCAAGGATAAAGGAACTATTTAATTCACCACCAAGGATATTGGATAAAGAATCATAAGATAATAATTTAACTCACAAAGAGAAACTTTAATTCATTCAAAAACAATCATCTTTATCAATGAGAATGTCTCATTATATAGAGAATAGACTTAGAATAAAAAAATAAAAAAATAAAAAAATAAAAAAATAAAAAAATAAAAAAATAAAAAAATAAAAAAATAAAAAAATAAAAAAATAAAAAAATAAAAAAATAAAAAAAAATGGTAAATAGGGGTCTTCTCTTCAGCTTTCAAAATACATCCACCAATGATAACCAAAAAATATTCACTTCCAAAGACAGCAACGAATAGGGATCATCTTTCCTTAACTAATTGAAGTAAATTGTAAACGAAGTTAGTCT
>JAREIK010003514.1:0-44604 GCA_029783825.1 Sapria himalayana | reverse complement strand
AGATAGATAAGTCAATATATTGATAGATTAGATATATTAGATATATTAGATATATTAGATATATTAGATATATATATATATATATATCTATATATATTAGCTAGATTGATAAATAGATTAAATAGATAGATAGATAGAGTAGATAGATTGATACAAAGATGGATAAATAGATAAATTAATATATAGATAAATAGATAGATTAGTAAGTTTCATAGATATACTAGTGAGATAAATAGATAGATAGATATGTAGATAGATAAAATAAACATATAGATAGATTAGATATATTGAATAGATAGATAGATAATCGATAGAAATATTATATAGATTGATAGATATATAATTAGTATTGATAGATTAGATAAATAAATAGATATAGAGATAGATAAGATAGATAGATATAAAGATATATAGATAGATAGATAAGATAGATATATTTAATAGATAATTAGATTAGAAAGATAGATAAATACCTTTTGAAGATAGATAAATAGATAGATAGATATATAGATAGATTATAAAATTGTTAGAAGGTTTAAAACTATCTATTAATTGATATATAGATAGATATATAAGATAGGTAGAAACATTAAATAGGTAAATAGATTTGATAGATAAATAGATTAGATAGATAGATAGATAAATATATTAGATAGATAGAATGATAGATAGATTAGATAGATAGATATAAAAATTAGAAATTTTAATTAGTTATATAGATAGATAGAAAGATTAGATATATAGATAGATAAATAGATAGAATGTTTAGATTGATAAATATATAATTAAATAGTTTTAATAGATAGATATTATAAAGAATATTAGATTGATTAGTTATAATAGATAGATAGATTATATAAATAGATGTATAGATAGATTTAATAGATAAATATTTATATTAGATAGATATATAGATAGATTAGATAGTGAGATATATAGATAGATAGATATATGCGATAAATAGATAGATAGATATATAAATAGATTAGATAGACAGATAGATTGATAATGTGTGTGTGTGTGTGTGTGTGTATATATATATATATATATATTATAGATAGATAGATAAATTGATAAAGAGATTAGATAGATAGATTAGATTCATAGATAAATAGATAGATAGTTAGATAGATAGAGAGAATAGAGATATATATCTAATCGATCTAATATATCTATCTATATATCTATCTAATCTATCTATATATCTACTAATCTATCTCTATATCTATCTAATCTATCTATCTAATCTATCTATCTAATCAATCAATCTATCTATCTAAGAGATGTATCTCTCTATCGATCTAATCCAAATGATCATTAAATCAAATCTATTTATCTATCATTTTATTCATCTAATCATTCTATCTATCTATTTAATCTATGTATCTATCTATCTTTATTATCAATCTAATATATATATCTATCAATCTATATAATCAATCTATTCTATCTATTTTATCTATCTATTTATCTATTGAATCTATCATATATCTATCTAATCTATCTATATATCTAATGAATCTCTCTTTCTAAGAGACCTATCTATCTATCTATCTAATCTATGTATCTATCTATATATATATATATCTAATCTATATATCTATATATCTATCTATCAAATCAACCTATCTAATCTATTTATCTTTTGATCTATCTAATCTCTCTTATCTATCTAATTTATCTATCTTTCTATCTATCTAATATATCAGTATATCTATATATCTAATACATCTATCTAATCAATCTATCTTTCTTGGAGATCAATCTATCTATTTATATAATCTAAATGATCTTGAAATCAAATTTATTTATCTATATATAAATTTATTTATCTAATCAATCTATATATCTAATCTTTGTATCTATCTATCTATCTATCTATCCATTTAATCTATATATCTATCTAATCTATCTAATCTATCTATCTATCTGTCTATCTATCGAATCTATCTATGTATATATTCTATCTAACTAATCTCTCTAAATATCTATCTATCTATTTTTCTAATCTCTCTATCTATTTAATATATATCTATGTAAATCTCTAATCTATATATCTATATAACTATATATCTAATCTCTCTCTCTATTTATCTTTCTAATCTATTTAACTTATCTTTCTAACTATTTATCTATCTAATTTAACTACCTATATATCAATCTAATCTATCTACCTATCTATTTATTTATCTATCTAATCTTTCTATCCAATCATTCTAAACAATCTATCTGGTATATCTTTAAATCAATCAATATAATCTATCTAACAAATCTATCTATCTATTTATATATCTATCTTATCGATATCTATATCTAACTCTCTAATCGATCAATCATTCTAATCTATCTATCTAACTATCTAATATATAATTCTAATTATCTAATCTATCAATCTATCAAACTTTCTTCTTTTTCAATTATTTCTTCTCTTTCTTCCATTTTCCCTTTCTTCTTTTTTCTCTCTTCTCTCTCTTTCTTCTCTTCTTATCTTTCTTATCTTTCTTCACTTTCTACACTTTCTTCGATTTCTTCTTTCTTCTCTTTCTACACTTTCTTTGATTTCTTATTTCTTCTCTTTCTACTCTTTCTTCTTATTATCTTTCACATTCTTCATTTTCTTCACTTTCTTCACTTTCTTTTTCTTCTCCTCTTTATCTTTCTATTTTATCTTCACTCTCTTTATATTCTTTCTTCTCTTTGTACTATTTTTTTCTTCCCTTTCTCTTTTTATCATTTCATCTCTTTGTTTTCTTTTTTTTCTTCTCTTTATTTTCTTTCTATATTTTATTATTCTTCCCATTCTTCAAATTTTCTAATTCTTTACTTTTTTCTCTTTCTATATTTTTTTCTCATTCTTATCACCATTTTCTTTCTTCTCATTCTTCTAAATCTTAATATTTTTCTCTTTCTACTCATTCATCTCAATCTTCTCAATCTTCTTTTTTTTCTCTTTTTTTCTCTCATACTTCTATTTTTTCTATATTATATTTCTTCACTTTCTTGTATTTCTTCTCTTTTTAACTTTTTTTTCTTCATTCTCTTTCCTCTCTTTTTCTTTCTTTTTATTATCATTCTTTAATTTCTCTTTCTTTCATTTTTTTTTGTTTTCGTCTCTAATTTCTATTTTTATATTTCTTCTCTTTCTTCTTTTCTTCAATTTATTATATTTTTTCCAACTTTATTCACTTTATTCTCTTTTTAATATTTATTCTCTTTATTATCTTTCTTCTCTTTCTTCTCTTTTCTTTCTTTCTTTCATTTCTTTCTTCACTTTCACCTCTATTTTCTTTTTTTTATATTTCTCCTCTTTCTTAACTTTATTATCTTTTTACTATCTTGTTCACTTTCTTCTATTGTTTATATTTATTTATTTTTATCTTCGTCTCTTCTTCTCTGTTTTGTTTTTCACTTTCTTCTCTTCTTATATTTTCTTCTATTTCTTATCGTTCTTTTCTTTCATCTCTTTCTTCTCTTACTTTTCTTTCTTCTATTTATTCTATTTCTTCGCTTTCTACTCTTTATTCTCTTTCTTCTAACTCTTTTTTTTCTTTCTTCCCGTTCTTATATTTCTCTTTAATTTATTTCTTCTCTTTCTTTTCTTTTTTCTATTAGTTCTGTTTATTCTTGAACCTGAGAAATAGTTATTATATCCTTAAATACTTCAGATCCAAACAACATTCTCGTAATGACTAGCATTACCAGTGGTCTGGTAAATAAGGTTGCAAGATGAAGTGAAAAAGTACTTTCCCAGATGTTTAACTTTTTAAGTAAAATGAGAGTACTATGATCACCACTACATCCACACATTGAGAGGAAAGGTGGCACCTTATTTTAGGGGAAGTCAACAAGCAAGTCTATGATGAGATTATTATTGTTATTAAGTATAATACTTCAATAGGGACTATCCTAAGTGAGAAAGTTGAAAGGGAGCATTGGAAGAGAGATGGTGCTGAGATAAAGGTTGATACCTTTGTCACAATCTCATAGAGGGAGACATTGTCTTAGTTTGTAATGTTGGACAATCTGACAAGGTCATTCAACAGATTTATTAGGTAGCTGATTTGGTAGTCACTTTTTATGTCACTCTGAGTCTTACATGGTTTGTTATATATAGGCTTAATAACTATAGAATAGTCAGGCTAGGCAACGATGAGACATCTAGAGTGTTATATATGAGTGATGTTCATCTGGAGACAAATATTATATGTCGATTGGTTTCGAGGGATTGTCTAACATATCCTAGATATTCTAATAAACTTGATATCTAAAAGAATATTAATTATATGTGTCATGTGTGGAGATATTAGAAAGATCAATAGAAATTAGTCAAAGGGTCACTGATTATTAAGATAAATAAATTGGTATATTTCATGAATGGTCCTTGTAGGAAAAAGCAAACATTGATTTTTTTTAGTAACATAGATGGGTTATCTATGTGTGGAAGATCAACTTTTTATATAACTAGGAAAGTAATTCCTATGTATTGTCTAAGTATCATATATATCTAAGAGGTACTTGTTTTGAGACAAGCATGAATCTAAGAGGTATATTTTATTATACCTCTTAGATTCATATAAATCTAAGAGGTATAAATCAATAAATCAATGAGAAGCTAAGGTGTTGGATGAATAAATTGTCACTTTTATTCTAGCTTCTCATAAAGAATAGTCAAATCAAGTGAAAGCTTAAGACTTTTGAAAAAAAGAATTATTTATTAAATATTTAGATAGATTAAATATATAGATAGACATGTAGATTGATATAGTAGATAGAGATATAAATGGATATATAGATTAGATAGATAGATTTTTAATTAGATAGTTTGAGAGAGAGATTAGATAGTTGGATAGATAGATTGATATATAGATAGTTAAATATATTATATATGTAGATAGATTAGAAAGTAAGATTAATTAGAAAGATATATAGTTAGAAAGATTAGATAAATAGATTGATTAATATATATAAAGATTAGGTAGATAGTTACCTAGATATAAAAATAAATTATATAGATCTATTAGATAAATATATAGTTAGATAAGTCAATAGATAGATAGATTAGATATATTAGATATATATATCTCTATCTATCTATCTATATATCTGTATATTAGTTAGATTGATAGATAGATTATATAGATAGATAGATTGATACAAAGATGGATAAATAGATAGATTGATTGATATATAGATAAATAGATAGATTAGTAAGTTTCATAGTTGGATATATTAGTTAGAAAAATAGATAAATAGATAGGTAGATATCTAAAATAAACATATAGATAGATTAGATAGATAGATAATAGATAGAAATATTAGATAGATTGATAGATATATAATTAGTATTGATAGATTAGATAAATAAATAGATATATAGATAGATTATATAGATAGATGGATAGATAGATAGATCTAATAGATAGTTTTATTAGAAAGATAGATAAATACTATTGATAGATAGATAGATAGATAAATAGATAGATATATAAATAGATTATAAAATTGATTGAAGGTTTAAAACTATCTATCAATAGATAAATAGATAGATATATAAGATAAGTAGAAATATTAAATAGGTAAATAGATTTGATAGATAAATAGATTATATAGATAGATTAATAAATATATTAGATAGAATGATAGATTAGATAAATAGATATAATGATTAGAAAGTTTGATTAGTTAAATAGATAGATAGATAGTTAGATAGAAAGATTAGATTGATAGATATATAATTAACTAGTTTTAATAGACAGATATATTATAGAGAATATTAGATAGATTAGATATAATAGATAGATAGATTATATAGATAGATATATAGATAGATTTAATAGTTAAATATTTAGATTAGATAGATATATAAATAGATTAGATAGTGAGATATATAGATAGATATATGTGATAAAGATAGATAGATCATAGATATATAAATAGATTAGATAGACACAAGATTGATAGTTTATATATATATATATAATATAAAAATTGATAAAGATATTAGATAGATAGAATATATGCATAGATAAATAGATAGATAGTTAGATAGATAGAGAGAATAGATGGATAGTTAGATAGATAGAGTGAATAGATAGATAGATAGTTAGATAGAATAGATGCATATATAAACAGATCTAATCAATCTAATATTTTTAATATCTATCTATCTAATCGATCTAATCTAACTAATCTATCTATTTATCTAATCTATCTATATATCTATCTAATCTATCTATCTAATCAATCAATCTATCTATCTATCCAAGAGGTGTATCTATCTATCGATCTAATCCAAATGATCATTAAATCAAATCTATTTATCTATCTATCAATTTATTTATCTAATCATTCTCTCTCTCTATCTAATCTATGTATGTATCTATCTTTCTAATCTATTTATCTATCAATTTATATAATCAATCTAATCTATCTATTTTATCTATCTATCTATCTATTTATCTATCGAATCTATCAGTATATCTATCCATCTAATCTATCTATATATCTTATGAATCTATCTCTTTATAAGAGACCTATCTATCTATCTATCGATCTATCTAATCTAAATGATCTTTAAATAAAATATATTTATCTACCAATCAATGTATTTAACAAATCTATCTATCTATCTAATCTATGTATTTATCTATCTATCTAATATATGTATCTATGTATCTATCTATCTATTCTACTTATCAATCTATTTATCTATTGATCTATCTAATCGATCTAATCTATCTAATTTATCTTTCTATCTATCCAATCTATCAATATGTCTATCTATCTAATATATCTATCTAATCAATTAATTTATCTTTCTTGAAGATCTATCTATCTATTTATATAATCTAAATGATCTTTAAATCAAATCTATTTATCTATATATAAATTTATTTATCTATATATAAATTTAATTATATAATCAATCTATCTATCTAATCTTTGTATCTATCTATCTATCCATCTAATCTATATATCTATCTAATCTATTTATCTATCTGTCTATCTATCAAATTTATCTATATATCTATATACTCTATTTATCTAATCTATCTATATATCTATCTATTTATCTAATCTCTCTATCTATTTAATATATATCTATGTATATCTCTAATCTATATATCTGAATATCTATATACCTATATATCTAATCTATCTATCTATTTATCTTTCTAATCTATTTAACATATCTTTCTATCTATTTATCTATGTAATTTATTTATCTATTTATCTATCTAATCTATCTATCTATATATCTATCAAATCTTTTTATCTAATCATTCTAAATAATCTATCTGGTATATCTTTAAAACAATCAATAGAATATATCTAACAAATCTATCTAATCTATATATATATATATATATATATATATCTTATCGATCTATATATATATTTAACTCTCTAATCTATCAATCATTCTAATCTATCTATCTATATATCTAATCTATCATTCTAATTATCTAATCTATCAACCTTTCTTTTTTTCAATTAATTCTTCTCTTTCTTACTTCTTTCTTCTTTCTTCTCTTTCTCTCTCTCTTTCTTATCTTTCTTCTTTTCTTCTCGTTCTACTTTTTGTTCTATTTCTTCTTTCTTATCTTTCTACTCTTTCTTCTCATTATCTTTTACTTTCTTCATTTTCTTCACTTTCTTCTTTATTTTTCTTCTCCTCTTTCTCTTTCTATTTTATCTTCACTCTCTTTATATTCTTTCTTCTCTTTTTACTATTTTTTTCTTCCCTTTCTCTTTTTATTCTTTCATCTCTTTGTTCTCTTTTTTTTCTTCTCTTTATTTTCTTTCTATTTTTTATTAATCTTCCCCTTTTTCTAATTCTTCTAATTCTTCACTTTCTTCTCTTTCTACATTTTTCTCATTCTTATCACTCTTTCTTTATTCTCATTTTTCACATTCTTCTAATTCTTCATATTTCTCTTTCTACTCATTCTTCTCAATCTTCTAATTCTTCTTTCTTTTTCTTTTTTTTCTTCTTTCTTCTCATTCTTATATTTTTTCTATATTCTATTTCTTTACTTTATTCTATTTCTTATCTTTTTAACTTTTTTTTTCTTCCTTCTCTTTCCTCTCTTTTTCTTTCTTTTTTTTATTATCTTTCTTTTCATTTCTCTTTAATTTTTTTTCTTTGTTTTCGTCTCTATTTTCTATTTTTCTATTTATTCTCTTTCTTCTTTCTTCAATTTATTATCTTTTTTCCAACTTTATTCACTTTCTTCTCTTTTTTAATATTTATTCTCTTTCTTATCTTTTTTCTCTTTCTTCTATTTCTTATCTCTCTTTCTTCTCTTTTCTTTCTTTCATTTCTTTCTTTGCTTTAATCTTTATTTTCTTTTTTTTTTATATTTATTACTTCTCTTTCTTCACTTTCTTCTATTTTTTATATTTATTCTTTCTTCTCTTCATCTCTTCTTCTCTTTTTTGGTTGTCTCTTTCTTCTCTTTTTTTATTTTCTTCTATTTCTTATCCTTCTTCTCTTTCTTTACTTTCTTCTCTTCATCTCTTCTTCTCTTTTTTGGTTGTCTCTTTCTTCTCTTTTTTTATTTTCTTCTATTTCTTATCCTTCTTCTCTTTCTTTACTTTCTTCTCTTTCTTATCTTTCTTCAATTTCTTCTATTTATTCTATTTCTTCTATTTCTTCTCTTTCTACTCTTTATTCTCTTTCTTCTAACTCTTTTTTTCTTTCTTCCCGTTCTTATATTTCTCTTTAATTTATTTCTTCTCTTTATTTTCTTTTTTCTATTAGTTCTGTTTATTCTCGAAACCTGAGAAATAGTTATTATATCCTTAAATACTTCAGATCCAAACAACATTCTCGTAATGACTAGCATTACCAGTGGTCTGGTAAATAAGGTTGCAAGATGAAGTGAAAAAGTACTTTCCCAGATGTTTAACTTTTTAAGTAAAATGAGAGTACTAAGACCACCACTACATCCACACATTGAGAGGAAAGGTGGCACCTTATTTTAGGGGAAGTCAACAAGCAAGTCTATGATGAGATTATTATTGTTATTAAGTATAATACTTCAATAGGGACTATCCTAAGTGAGAAAGTTGAAAGGGAGCATTGGAAGAGAGATGGTGCTGGGATAAAGGTTGATACCTTTGTCACAATCTCACAGGGGGAGACATTGTCTTAGTTTGTAATGTTGGATAATCTGACAAGGTCATTCAACAGAGTTATTAGGTAGCTGATTTGGTAGTCACTTTTTATGTCACTCTAACTCTTACATGGTTTGTTATATATAGGCTTAATAACTATAGAATAGTCAGGTTATGCAACAATGAGACATCTAGAGTGTTAGATATGAGTGATGTTCATTTGGAGACAAATATTATATGTTGATTGGTTTCGAGGGTTCGTCTAACATATCCTAAATATTCTAATAAACCTGATATCTAAAAAAATATTAATTATATGTGTCATGTGTGGAGATTTGAGAAAGATCAATAGAAATTAGTCAAAGGGTCACTGATTATTAAGATAAATAAATTGGTATATTTCATGAATGGTCCTTGTAGGAAAAAGCAAACATTGATTTTTTTAGTAACATAGATGGGTTATCTATGTGTGGATGATCAACTTTTTATATAACTAGGAAAGTAATTTTTATGTATTGTCTAAGTATCAAATATATCTAAGAGGTACTTGTTTTGAGACAAGCATGAATCTAAGAGGTATCTTTTATTATACCTCTTAGATTCATATAAATCTAAGAGGTATAAATCAATAAATCAATGAGAAGCTAAGGTGTTGGATGAATAAATTGTCACTTTTACTCTAGCTGCTCATAAAGAATAGTCAAATCAAGTGAAAGCTTAAGACTTTTGAAAAAAAGAATGTATCAGAGTAGAATTAAAATATTCTAAGGTAATTTTTTTTTTTAAAATAAATTTTCTAAAAATATGTTTTTGAGTGATGCATGAGAATTGGTTTCAGTCTATAGAGAGTTGAATTCTCAATAATGTGTATTTGTTGAATTTAAATTGCGTATCAATCTCAGTTTACCTAAATATGGAAGATATGAAGATTATTGGGTCTGATCGAGTTGGGTAGACTAGGTCTATTAAATCAATTTGGATAACTAATATAGATAAAATTAATTTTGGTTTTATTTATTGTTAATTTTAGTTTAATTTTTGATGGGTTTAATTTTATAAATGATGTATCTTTTTATTATATTCCTTGTTGCACTTTTATGTGTCCAGAGGTACTATTTGAGTTCATAATAAAATGTTATGGCATAATAAATATGTGAAGACAAAACTTGAATGGCTTAGTGGAACATGATGTGATAAAAGTGAGAGAAAAGAAGAAAAAGGAGAGGAGGAAAGAAAAACAAAGTGGAAGGAATGGAAGAATTCTATGTGGAGTAAAAATTTTATTTTTCGTGTTTGAAATATCACTATGTGATCTTTTATTTTTCAAATAAAATGGCCAAAATATACAATTTTTCTTCTATTTAATAAAGAAATTCTTTTATAACTCATCTTCAAAGAATCTTTTTTTTTTCTCTTCCTCCTCATTTGAATCATTGGACAAATGGCTTTGGCATACAAGTTGGAAGCACATAAGGAATATGGGTGTTTGGATTTATTCACCGTAACACATAAAGGACTACTAGATTTAATGTCTTGAATCAATGAAGAATTTTATGAAGATATTTTTAAGATTTTAGACATTTTAATTATATTTTTTGTGTATGCCTAATTAAAAATTGTAATTATAATTAGATAATTATTTCCTTTATTTGTAATTCATGGTTTGAGTGTATATTATTCCGAAAGTTTTATAGAATATAGTTTGGGTTTTGCCATGATTAATTTCAATTTATATGAATATATTTGTGCCAAAATATTTCTAGAATCTTTAATATATTTGTTGGACAAAAAAATATATTAGGATTGTGTATTGAAAAATTAAAATTTCAAAATAACATAAGATTTAAATTTAATCAAATCGTGGAAAACTAATTTTTTTTAAATATAGAGAAATTTAATTGAAATTTATTTGGAAGTTTAAGTTTAGTGAAAACTAAAAAGTTAATTTTTAGTAAAATACAAAAATATATTTTTGGGAACCAAAAAAATTATCTTTGACAGATACAAAATCTGTGTATTTTGTCATGTTAGATGAATCTTAAAGTTTAAATTAAAGGATTTAAATTGAATCATATAAAAATCAATTAACCAAATCTCTTAATACGATAAAAGTTAAGAAACAATATTTTTACTATTCATGCGCATGTTTACCCCCAACATATTCCCTATAAACTAGTCTAACCTCAAAATGATTATTTTCCTAAAGGATAATGATTTCTCATATGATTCTTCCATTACAATTGTGCTGTAATAAACAAAATTAAACGTCTTAAATAATTTTGAAACTAACTTTTATCTCCTAAAAAATCCCTACTTTAATTTTGAAACTAACAAAATTAACTTTTATCTCCTAAAATTAAATTGTTATTTCATTCAATCTAATTGTATTCTTTATTATTATTTATATTTTTTAATTGTATTATTTTCACTAAATATGCAATAGGAGCATATGATATCTAAAATAATATTATTTTATGATATAATCTTCATCTTTTTTGCTTTGCACATTTAATTTGACTCAAATCTCAAATATTCATTCTTTTACTTTAGCTAACTTTGATATATTTTATTTCTATTCTTGAATACATATCCTTGCATATAAATTATAATAAATTATATTTTTAGCATTCCTTGCATTTTACTATTATGACTCTTGATATTTTATAAAACTAATAATAGTTTGAGTTTGTCTCTTTTTGATTTAACAAAACCATTTCTAAGGCAACTTCTAATTTTGTCAGCCATATGCCTAAAAATTTCTCCATTGCTAATTTTATTTTTAAATCTAGATTCTTTCAAGCTTCTTATGATTTTTGACCACCTAGAAGTTTTTTTTTATTTCTAGCACATGTTTTTATTTAATGTCCAACACTTATTTTTTAGCAAAACCTATTTTTGAACTATATTTTTGATATTGTTACAACAAAAGTCAATAAGTCAACATAATAAATTTTCCTTTTTGCTATTTAATTTTTTGACTTATCTAAACATTAGAATTAATATATTTTCCTATTTACCTTTTAATTGTTATACATATTCCAACAATAACATATTATAATGTGTGCTGTGGAAATAATGTCTCATGGTGTCTATGGCTTATTTTCCCTCTAATATCTCCAATCAATAATTCAATGCATTATATCACAAATGCATGAAGCGTGCATACGAATAAGTTTATATACAAAATCCAAGCATACCATGGTGATTAAAGAAGAAATTCGAAAACTAAAAAAAAAACAAAATCATAACGCTTACTCTTTGATTATGCATTCTAAGATAATCCATAAAGAATAAATGTATAAACGTACATCAAATCAATATCATATTAAAACTTAAACCTCGAATTAATTTTAGTTGAATCGGCGTCGAGAGATAGATGGTGGAATGCGGAGGAATTCAATTTTGTTAGAGATGTGATGGCATTGAGAGAGAGAATGTATATTTAAAAAAAATATATATTTTTAAATATTAAAACATTAAATAAAGAATATTTATATATAATACAAAAATACTCATTAATTTTATTTACTATCAAAATATTAAAGAAAATTAATATGCATGTAGCAATGTACAATTGAAAAACAAATATCTTATAATTTTTTATTATAATATTAATTAAACAATAAATAGATAAACAATAAAAAAATATGTTTTGCCTTAAATAAAATATCAAATAGGTACGAAATTAACAAACTTCATATAATAAGACACAAACGAAAAGATGAATTGTCTTCTAGCCACTCAACTAAAAGTTATAAAATACTCTCAATGTTAAAAATCGATAAAAATTTATATTTTATGGTAATAAATTTTTAAGATTTCATATTAATTTTCATGAAGATAATATGAAATACTTTTATATGTATAAAATTTCATATTATTTGATATAATTAATAATATTTAAAATTCAAAAAATTACTTCCAATGAGAAGATAATAAAAAAAAGTAATATTTATTATTTTAATAAAAACTTAATGTTAAATGCTAATTGTAAAAATATTAATCAATAGTTTAATTTTTATAAATTTTCGTAGGATTAAACATCTATATATTTATTTATAATTATTTTTTATTTTCTTCAAACTTTATTGAAAAAATTATATTTTTATTATATTTCAAGATTTTCAAAATTTGTATTATTTATTTGTTTAAAAGTTTTCTATAATAATAAAATTTTTTTCATACTTATAAAAAAATTAATATTTACTAGTTTATTTGTCAATTGAGATATTTTTGAAAATATTTTCTATTTTATCGTACAAATAATTAATTTAAATTTAAATTAGTAGAAATTGTAATGTATTTTAATTTAATTTTTAAAATATCGAAAAAATTATTATGCTTAATGAATTAATTATATAATATTTCAAAAATTTTAATTATTTAGTTTCTTATTTAAAAATTTTAGAAAAATTTTTGATATAATTTTTAAAAAAATTAATACATCATAAAATAGTTATTTTAGTCCTTATTAATTAAATTTTTTTTGAATATATATATATTTTAAATTAATTATTTATAATATTATTTTTTTATTTTATGAGCAGAATGTGTGTTTGAAGGATTGTTCAGCTATAGACCAATAACATAAATTTAATAAATAAAATTAAATAAAATATTAACACAAATAAAAAATAAAAATAATTATATATTTAAATATTGTCTTGGAAATTACCATCACTAAATCCGTAGCTAAATTATAGATTTTATAAGCTAGGGAAAATTCGGTTAATATATTATGTATTTTATTAGCTCAAGAAAATACGTCGCTAAATGATAAATTTTATTAACTAGGGAAATTCTGTACCTAAATCCGTCGAAAAATTAATGATTTTATTTTCTACGAAAATTCCATCGCTAAATCCATCTTTAAATTATGGATGTTTTCGCTAGGGATATCCGCTCGATAAATCCGTAGCTAAAATATAGATTCTATTAGCAACGGAAAGTCCGTCATTAAATATGTCACTAAATCATTAATTGTATTAGCAAGTGAAAGACTGTCGCTAAATCCATAGCTAAATCATGGATTTTATTAGCAAGAGAAAGTCCGCAACTAAATCCGTCGCTAAATATTGGATTTTATTAGTGAGGGAATGTCAGTCGCTAAATCTGTCACTAAATCATAGATTTTATAACCAAGACAAAATTTATCACTAAATTGGTCCATCAATTATGGATTTAATTAGCAAGAGAAAATCTGACGCTAAATCCATTGCTAAATCATGACTTTTATTAGCAATGGAAAATTCTTCGCTAAATCTGACGTTAAAAATTAGAAAGGATAACTCTGTTACTAAATCCGCCACTAATTTCAGACATTTATTAGCAAGCGATATTCCATCGCAATATCTATCGCTAAAATTTCCACTTTTCTTGAGCGGAAGTTATGAAAATTTTCTATTACTAATTCGTCGCTATACTCCCCGCTTTTTTTGAGCGGAATGAAGGAAAATCTTCCTTCACTAATCCGTCGCTAAATCCATCAATATATATCCTGCTTTTCTTAGCGGAATTTTTGAAAAATTTTAACTCGCTAATCCATCCCTAATTAATTGCAATTTTTTTCATTAAAAAAACATCAATCCATTACTATTCACTAGCTAATCCCTTGAAAATTAGCTAGGGATTGATCCTATGCAAAAATTTACAAGCTAAATCAATATTTTCTTTGTGTATATGACTATATTACTATCTGACTATCGGACTATATGACTATCTGACTATATGATTATTTGAATATATGACTATATAATTGTATAACTATCTGACTATACGACTAATTTACTATTTGACTACATGACTATATGACTATCTGACAATCTGAAATCTGACTATATGACTATTTAACTATATGACAATCTGACTATTTGATTATATGACTATATGAATTTATGAATTTATGAATATATGACTAATGACCATATAACTATCTTACTATATGACTATCTAACTATATTACTATATATCTATATCTCTTCTTATCTTGCTTATATTTCTTCTCTTTTTTCTCTTTCTACACTCTCTTTTATCACTTTTTACATTTTCTTTCTTCTCTTTCTTCTCTTTTTTATCTTTCTTCTCTTTCTAATCTTTCTTTCTTCTCTCTCTTCTCTTTCTTCTCTTTCTTATCTTTCTTCTCTTTCTTATCTTTCTTCTCTTCCTTCTCTTTCTTCTCTTTGTTTTCTTTCTTCACTTTATTCTATTTCTTCTCTTTCTTCACTTTATTCTCTTTCTTTCTCTCCTCTTTATTCTCTATCTTATCTTTCTTCTCTTTACTTTCATCTCTTTTTCTCTTTCTTCCCGTTCTTCTCTTTCTTCTCTTTCTTATTTCTTATCTTTCTTCTCTTTCTTCTCTGACTGCGAAAATATGACTCTTTGACTATCTAACTATATGACTATCTTACTATATGACTATATGACTATATGACTATATGACTATATGACTATATGACTATCTGACTATCTGACTATATCACTATATGATTATATGACTATATGACTATATTACTATATGACTATGATTATATGATGATATGAATTTATGACTATATTACTATATGATAGATTATTTGATAATATAACTATCTAACTTTATGTCTATATGACTATATAAACATATAACTATATGACTATATAACCATATAACTATATGACTATATGAAAATATGACTATCTGACAATATGAAAGAGAAAAAAGATAAGAAAGAGAATAAAAAGAAAAATAGAAGAAATATAATAAAGTGAAGGAAAAAAAATGAAGAAAAAGAAGAAAGAATATAGAGAATAAAGAGAATAAAGAGAATGAAGAGATGAAAGAGGAGAAGAAATATAAAAAAGTGAAAAAATAGGAGGATAAGAAAGATAAGAAAGAATAAGTAGAAGAAAGAGAAGAAAAAGAGAGATGAAAGAGAAGAAAGATATGAAATGGATGAAAGAAAGAAAGAGAAGAGAAGAAAGAGAAGAAAGAGAAGAAAGAAAAGAAAGAGAAGAAATAAAAGAAAGTGAAGAAAGAGAAGAAAGAGAAGAAAGAGAAAAAAGAGTAAAAAGAGTAGAAAGAGTAGAAAGAGAAGAAAGAGAAGAAAGAGAAGATAGAGAAGATAGAGAAGATAGAGAAGAAATAGAAGATAGAGAAGAAAGTGAAGATAGAGAAGAAATAGAAGATAGAGACGAAATAAAAGATAGAGAAGAAAGTGAAGAAAGAGAAGAAAGAGGAAAGAAAAGAATGAGAAGAAAGAAAAAAATGAAAAAAAAGAGAAGTGAAAAAAGAGGCGAAGAAAGAAGAAAGAGAAGAAAGAAAAGTAAGTCAAAAAAGAGGAGAAGAGAATAAAGAGAAGAAAGAGAAGAAAGGGAAGACAAGAGGAGAAGAAAGAGAAGAAAGGGAAGAAAGAGAAGAAAGTGAAGAAAAAGAAGAAAGAGAAGAAAGAGAAGAAAGAGAAGGAAGAGAAGAAGAGAAGAAAGAGAAGAAAGAAAATTAAGAGAAATAAGAGAAGTAAGAGAAGAAATAGAAAGAAGAGAAGAAAGAGAAGGAAGAGAAGAAAGAGAAGAGAGAGAAGAAAGAGAAAAATAGAAGAAAGATAAGAAAGATAAGAAAGAGAAGAAAAAGAAGAAAGAGAAATAGAAGAAAGAGAAGAAAGAGAAAGAGAAGAGAGAAGAAAGAGAGAGAAGAGAGAAGAAAGAGAGAGAATAGAGAAGAAAGAGAAGATTGAAAAGATTGAAAAGAAATAGAAGAAACATACAAAAGTGAAGATAGATAAAAATGTGAAGAAAGAAAAGAGAATAAAGAGAAGAATGAAGGCGCATGATTTCCTTGAAACAAAAGTGAGTGTGCGATTGGTTATCTCCATTTATCAATCAGTTAGAGGATAACAAGTGGTACTAAATAGAAGTATGGTCCCAAGCATTCTTCATAAGGTCTTCCAGAAATAACTTAAAAACTTAGAATTACGATCATATACAATGAACTTTGGAACTCCATGAAGGCGAATGATTTCCTTGAAATAAAGATCTGCCACATGAGATGCATCATTCGTCTTGTGACATGGAATAAAATGAGTCATTTTAAAAAACCGATCAACGATCACCATAATTGCATCTTTTCCCCTCTATGTTCTCGGAAGAGCACAATAAAATCCATGCTCACATCTTCCCAAGGCTGTAATGGTAAGGGAAGGGGCGTATACAGTCCTTGATGGAAATTACTCTTTGCTATTTGACAAGTTGCACACTTCAAGATGATAGCACTTATGTCCCCACTCATCTTTGGCCAATAAAAGCGTTCTTGAATGATTTCAAGAGTTTTATTCACGCCGAAGTGACCAGGACAACCCCCACCATGTGCTTTTCGGATTAACAGTTCGCTAAATGAGCTCTTAGGCACACATAATCAGTTTTCCGTGAAAAGAAAACCATTTTGGACAGAATATGTACCATGAATTCCATGCTTGCAACTATCGATAATAGCAGAGAACTCCGTGTCTTCAGAATATAGTTCTTTCATGGATTGAAAACCAAGAATTCTAAAATCAAGAATAGTTAGCATAGAGTATCTTATTGATAAAGGAACCGCAACATTATTAGTATGACCAGGTTTATACTTTGAAACAAAAGATAAGGATTGAAGAAATGATACCCATTTGGCATGCCTTGAGTTGAGCTTACGTTGGCCACTAATGAACTTCAAAGCTTCATGATCGAAATGAAGTACAAACTGTTTAGGCCTCAAATAATGACTCGAATGATCAAGAATTCTCACAATTGTGTAGAACTCCTTATCATAAGTTGAGTAGTTCTTCTTCGAATTAGTTAATTTTTGACTGAAATATGCCAATGGTCGTTGTTCTTGAACTAGAACAGCTCCAATACCAACTCCACTTGCATTACATTCAATTTCAAACACTATCAAAATTAGGAAGTGCAAGAATGGGGGACTCACATAGCTTTTGTTTGATGAGTTCAAAAGCGTCATGAGTAGCTCTTGTCCATTCAAAATAGCCCTTCTTCATGCATTCAGTGATAGGGGCCATGATTGTACTGAAATTCTTCACAAAACGACGATAGAAAGAAGCAAGGCCATTAAAATTCCTTACATCAGTGATGGATTTTGGATCTGGCCAGGTCTTCATTGCATCCACCTTCAATTGATCAACAGAAATTCCATCTTTCGCAACCACATATCCAAGGAACATAATGCTGGAAGAGAAGAACTCACACTTCTCCATTTTGGCTTAAAGCTTATGTTCTCTCAAGGCTTTAAAAACTTGCTTCAAATTAAAAATATGCTCCTCTTCGCTTCAACTATAAACAAGGATATCATCAAAGTATACAACAATAAACCAATCAAAAAAGTAATGAAGAACCTCATTCATAAGCCTCGTGAAAGTATTTGGAGCATTAGAACGTCCGAATGGCATAACCACCCATTCATATAAACCTGCCTTAGACTTGAAGTCTATTTTCAACTCATCTCCTTCTCACATTTGCATCTGGTGATAGCCACTTCTATAATCTATCTTTGAAAACACAATAGAACTATAAAATTCATCAAGCATATCATCAATTTAAGGTATAGGATACCTATACTTAATAGTGATGTTGTCTATAGCTCGGCTATCGACACACATTCTGAATGTTCCATCCTTCTTTGGTACATGTATAGCCGGAACAGAACATGTGCTCATACTTTCTCGAACATATCCCATGTTGATAAGTTCTTTGACTAGTCTTTAAAACACTTTTGTTTCCTCCGAGTTCCATCTATATGCTGCTTTGTTCGGTAGAGAGGCACTGGGCAGCAAGTCAATTTCGTGCTCAATACCTTTTAATGGAGGTAATCCAGATGGCAATTCTTCTGGTAACACATCTGAAAAGTCTTTTAACAAGGAATGCATTTTCAGATGTATAGGTACCTCTTTATCACTTCTTTTCTCTACCATTATCAAAGCAAATACGTTTTTTTGGTTGGTAATGGCTCTCTCAACCTATGTTTCACTCAAGTAAAGACTTTCCTTACTAGTGTTTCCCTTCCCTGGTGAATTTCGATGTATCATGCTCGGTCTCAAAGATTCAAGAGTAATGCATTTTTGTTCCTTGTGAAAAGAGTATGTGTTTTTATGCCCGTCATTTATAGCCTTTCTATCATATTGCCAAGGTCTGCCTAACAATAAGTGACAAGCATTCATGGAAATAACATCGCACAAAACTTTATTTCGATAATTCTTCCGAATGGAAAATGATATAAATACTCGTTTGGTTCCTTAACATCACTTCCTTTGCTAAGCCACTGAAGCTTGTAAGGTTGAGGATGTTTCGATGTTGGTAGCTTTTGTTTTTCAATCATAGTTGTAGAGGCGACATTAATGCAACTTCCTCCACGATAATCATCGTACACACCTTCTCGTTAATAGTAAAACTATGGAAGATGTTCTCCCTTTGCTCTTTCTCTTCAGGAGATATATCAGCATGTAATGCTCTCCGTATCACCAACAACTCGTCATCATTAGCCTTTTTAATGATATTCTCAGATTCTTCAGCTTCAGAATAATTTGGGTCATATTCTTTGCTGGCCGCTTGAAGTTCCAAATAAATTTTCACAATTTCTTGAAGATTCCTAACTCTTCGATTTGGACAATTAGTTTTTAAGTGCCCATAGCCAAGGCACTTAAAATATTTCTTTGTGTCACCATCAACTTTCTTGCTGGTCTCTTTGACGGGTTCCACCAACTTCTTTTTACCCTTAGCTTTCGACATAACACTTTCATATTTTATTGAGGAAGCATCCATAAAATAGGATGTCCCCTTCCAGGAGGTTTTGGAAGAAAACCTCTTGCTTCTCTTTATTTGTTTCTCATCCTTCATTGCTATCTTGCAAACATCTTCAAAGGTCCAATAAGGCTGAAGTTCAACCAAATCAGTAATTTTTCGATTCATGCCACCAAAGAATCAAGTGATAGTTTGCTCGGGAACTTCTGGAACTTCGCATCTCATTATGAGTTGTTCAAACTCAGGAATATAATTCTCAATACTCATCCTTTGTCGTCTCAGGAAATTCATCTTAAGAAACACATATTGCTCATAGGTATCGGTCAAGAACCTCTTTTTCTTTAGTTTCTTGAGTTTATCCTAAGAGTTGATTCGTCTTTTCCCTTTTCTAGCCTGCTGAACCTTTAATTTCTCTCACCGTAGAAAAGCATATTCAATAAGTTTGAGAGTAGCGGTTTTGTACCTCTTCTCATACGAACACGACTTAAAGTCAAAAACTCATTCAATGGCATGGAGTCGATCGACAAAGTTGTCAAGATTGGGATTCCCTCGAATTCAGGTATATCTATTTTAATTTCATGGTCATTCTCATTGTGTCTTCTTCTTCTCCGAACTAGGTGCTCAGACTCACTAGAGTTGCCTCTAGTAAAATCAGAAATAGGATTGATTAGTAGTCTCAAGTGCTCCCACATCGAATAAAGTCATATATTCAGATTGTCATATAGTGATACTATCAAATAGTCATATAGTCATATAGTTATATTGTCGGATAGTCAGATAGTCATATCATCATATAGTTATATAGTCATATAGTCATATAGTCGAATAGTTAAATAGTTAGATAATCATATAGTCATATAGTTATATAGTCATATAGTCATATAGCCATTTAGTCATATAATCATATAGTCATATAGTCATATAATCAAACTGTTAGATAGACATATAGTCATATAGTCAAATAGTCATATAGTAATATAGTTATATAATAAAATAAACAGATAGTCATATAGTCATATATACTTGTCGGATTATAGTCATATATTCATATTGTCATATAGTCATATAGTCATATAGTCATATAGTCAGAGAGTTATATAATAAAATAGTCATATAGTGAGATTGTCATATAATCATATAGTCAAAAAGCCGTATAGACATATAGTCATATAATCATATAGTTATATAGTTATATAGTCATATATTCAGATAGTCATATAGTCATATGGTAAAATAGTCATATAGTTAGATAATCAGATAGTTTAGTCAGAAAGTGATATAGTCATATATTTATTTAGTCATTTAGTCATATAGTTAGATAGTCATATAGTAATATCGTTAGTCATATAGTCATAACGTCAGATATTCATATAGTCATATAGTCACATAGTCAAATAGTGAAATTGTCAAATAGTCAGATAGTCATATAGTTAGCCATATAGTCATATAGTCATATAGTGATATAGTCAATCATATAGTCATATAGTCATAAAGTCATATAGTCATATATTCATATAGTCAAATAGTCACATAGTCAAACAGACATATAATCATATAGTCATATAGTCATTCAGTCATAAAGTAATATAGTGAAATAGTCATAATGTCATATAGTCATATAATTAGATAGTCATATAGCTTTATAGTCATATAGTTATATAGTCATATAGTCATATAGTCATATAGTAATATAGCCATGTAGTAATATAGACGTATATTCTTATAGTCATATAGTTATATAGTCATATAGTCATATAGTCATATAGTCAAATAATCATAAAATCAGATTGTCATATAGTCATATAATCATAAAATCATATAGTTATATAGTCATATAGTTAGATAGTCATATAGCTATATATTCATATAGTCAGATAGTCTGATAGTTATAGTCAGATAGTCTGATAGTTATAGTCAAATAGTCATATAGTCATATATTCATATATTCAAATAGTCATATAATAATATTGTCTGATAGTCATATTATTATATAGTCATGTAGTCATATAGTCAGATTCGTATATAGTCTGATAGTCAAATAGTCATATATTTAGATAGTCATATAGTCATGTCATAGAGCCATACAATCAAATAGTCATATAGTCAGATAGTCATATAATCACATAGACATATAGTCACAGTCATATAGTCAGATAGTCATATAGTCAGATAGTCATAGTCATAATCATATAGTCATATAGTCATATAGTGAGATTGTCATATAGTCATATAGTCATATAGTCATATAATCAGATAGTCATATAGTCATATTGTAATATAGTCAGCTTGTCATATTGTCATATAGTTAGATAGTTATAGAGTCATATAGTCATATAGGCATATAGTGATATACTAATATAGTCATATAGTCATATAGTCATATAATCATTTAGTCATATATTCAGATAGTCAGATAGACATATATACATATTGTGATATAGTCATATAGAAAGATAGTAATATAGTCAGATTGTCATATAGTAAGATAGTCATATAATCATATAGTCAGATTGTGAGATTTCAGATAGTCATATAGTTATATAGTCATATAGTCATATAGTATAACCAGATAGTCATGTAGACATATAGTAATATAGTCATATAATAATATAGTCATATAATCAAATAGTTATTTAGTCATAGATTCATATAGTCATATAGTCATATAGTAATAGAGTCATATAGTGATAGAGTCATATAGTCTTATAATCATATAGTCATATAGTCATATAGTCAATAGTCATGTAGTCATATAGTCATATAATCAGATAGTTAGATAGTCAGATAGTTATAATTAAATATTTCTATAGTCATAAAGTCATAAATTCATAATAAACTATATAGACATATAGTCATGTAATCATATAGTCTTATAGTAAGATAGTGAGATTGTCATAAAGTCATATAGTCATATAATTATATAGTCATTTTGTAATATAGTTATATCAACATATAGTTAGATAGTCATATAATTAGATAATCATATAGTCATATAGTCATATCGTAATATATTCATAGAGTCATATAGTCAGATAATTATATAGTCATAGTCATATAGTCAATCATATAGTCAGAGACTAATATAGTCATATATACACATATAGTCATTTTGTCATATTGTTAGATAGTGATATAGCCATATAGTCATATAGTCATATAATCATATAGTCATATAATCATATAGTCAGATACTAATATAGTAATACAAAATTATATACATATAGTCATATAATCATATTATATGATAGTCAGATAGTAATATAGTAAGATAGTCATAAAGTTATATAGTCATATAGTCAAATAAACATATAGTCAAATTATCATATTGACATATAGTGATATAGTCGTATAATAATATAGTCATATAGTCAAATAATCAAATAGTAATATAGCCATATAGTCATAATGGCATATAGTCTTATAGTAATATAGTAATATAGTCATATAATTAGATAGTCATATAATCATATAGTCATTTAGTCATATATTCATATTTTAATATAGTCATATAGTTATATAGTCATATTGTAATATAGTCATATAGTCATATAGTCAGATAGTTATATAGTTATATAATCATATAGTCATATAGTCATATATTTAGATAATAATATAGTCATATAATCATATTATAAGATAGTCATATTGTCATATAATCATATATTCAGATAATTATATAGTCATATATTCATATAGTCATATATTCAAATAGTCATATAATCAAATAGTCATATAATCATATAGTCATATAGTTAGTTAATCATATAATCATATACTCATATAGTCATATAGTCATATAGTTATATACTCATATAATCATATAGTTATATAGTCATATAGTCAGATAGTCATATTGTAATATAGTCATATAATCATATAGTCATATTGTCAGATAGTTAGTTAGTTAGATAGTCAGATAGTTATATAGTAATTTAGTCCCATAGTCATATTGTCAAATAGTCATATAGTCATATAGTAATATAGTCAAATAGTGAGATAGTCATATAGTAATATAGTCAAATAGTTCATTAGTCATATAGTCATAGTTATATAGTCATATAGTCATATAGTAATATAGTTATATAGTAAATAGTCATATAGATATATAGTCATATAGTCATATAGTCAAACAATCATATAGTAATATAGTTATTTAGTCATATAGTCAGATTATTAAATAGTCATATAATCATATAGTAAGATAGTGAGATAGTCAAAAAGTCATATAGTCATATAGTCATATAGTCATATAGTCAGATAGTCATATAGTCATATACTCATATAGTCATATAATCAGATAGTTATATAGTCATATAGTCATATGGTCATATAGTCATATGGTAATATAGTCATATAGTCATATAGTCAGATAGTCAGATAGTTATATAGTCATATAGTCATATAGTCATATAGTCATATAGTCATATAGTCATATAGTCATATAGTCATAGTCATATATTCATATAGTTATATAGTCATATGGTCATTTAGTCATATGGTCATGTAGTCATAAGGTCATATACTCATATAGTCAGATAGTTATATTGTCATATATCATATAGTCATATAGTCAGATAGTCATATAGTCATATAGTCATATAATCATATAGTTATAGTCATATAGTCAGATAGTCATATAGTCATATAATCATATAGTTATAGTCATATAGTCATATAGTCATATAGTCATATAGTCATATAGTCATATAGTCATGTAGTCATATAGTCATATAGTCAGATTGTAATATAGTCATATTGTCAAATAGTCATATAGTCATATAGTCATTTAGTCATATATTCATATATTTATATACTCTGTCATATAGTCATATAATCATATAGAAAGATAGTCATATAGTCATATAGTGCTATTGTCAGATAGTCAAATATTCATATATTCATACAGTCATATAGTCATATAGTCAGATAGTCCAATAGTCATATAGTCATATAATCATATAGTCATATAATCATATAGTCATATAATCATATAGTCATATTGTTAGATAGTCATAGTGTTAGATAGTCATATAGTCAGATAGTTAGATAATTATATAGTCATATAGTCAATTAGTCATATAGTCAAAGTCATATAGACAAATAGTCATATTGTCATATAGACATATACTCATATAGTCAAATAATCATATAGTCAAATAGTCATATAGACATAGTCATATAATCATATAGTCAAATAGTCAGATAGTCAAATAGTCATATAGTCATATAGTCAAAAATCATATAATCATAAGCCATATGGTCATATAGTCAAACAGTCATATACTCATATAATCATATAATCATTTAGTCAGATTGTTAAATAGTCATATTGTTATACAGTAAGATACTGAGATAGTCATAGTCATATAGTAATATAGTCAGATAATTAAATAGTCATATAGTCATATAGTAAGATAGTTAGATAATCATAAAGTTATATATTAATATAGTCATATAGTTATATTGTTAGATAGTCATAGTCAGATAGTCATATAGTTAGATAGTCATATAGTCATATAATCATATGGTCATATAGTCAGATTGTTAGATAGTCATATAATCATATATTAATATAGTCATATAGTCATATAGTCTTATAGTTATATAGTTAGATAGTTATATAATTATATAATCATATAGTTAGATAGTCATACAGTCATATATTTATATATTCAGATAGTCATAGTCATATAGTCAGATAATCATAGTCATATAGTCAAAGTCATATAGTCACATAATCATATACTTTTATAGTCATATAGTCAGATAGTCATATAGTCACATAGTCAAATATACAGAAAGTCAACTTATCATATAGTCATATCGTTAGATAGTCATATAGTCAGATAGTTAGATACTCATATAAATATATAATCATATGGTTATATAGTAAAATAGTCATTTAGTTAGATAGTTATAGTAAGATAATCATAGTCATATAGTCAAATAGTCAGATAGTCATATAGTCATTTAGTGAGATTCGCATATAGTCATATAGTCAAATAGTCAAATATTCAGATAATCATATAGTCACATATTCATATAGTCATATAATCATATATTCATATTTTCATATAGTCTATATCATATAGTAATATAGACATATAGTCTTATAGTCAAATAGTAATATAGTAAGATGTCATATATTCAGATAGTCATAGTCATATAGTCATATAGTCCTATAGTACTATAATCAGATAGTTATATAGTAGGATAGTCATATAGTCTGATAGTTCTATAGTAGGATAATCATATAGGCAGATAGTTCGATAGTCATATAGTCACATAGTCATATACTCATATACTCAGATATCATATAATCAGATAGTCATATCATGAAATAGTCATATAGTAATATAGTTATATATTCATATAGTCAGATAATCATATAGTCATATAGTCATATATTCATATAGTCCTTTATTCATAAAGTCATATAGTCATATAGTCATTTAATCATATAGTTAGATAATCATATAATCAGATAGTCATATAATAATATAGTCATATAGTCAGATAGTCATATATTCAGATAATCATATATTCAAATAGTTAGTCATATAATCATATTGTTACATAGTCATATAGTCATATAGTCAGATAATCATATAATCATATAGTCATATTGTCATATAGTCATATATTCATATAGACATATATTCATATAGTCATATAGTCATATAGTCCTATAGTCATATAGGCATATAGTCATATACACTACAATAAAAAATTGATTTAGCTAGGGATCAATCCCTTGCTAAATTGTATGGGATTAGCTAGGGAATAGCAAGGGAATGACAACCCCCCCAAGAAAAAAAAAGCATTGGATTAGCGACTGATTAGTGATGGAAAATTATACTAATATTCTGCTAAAGAAAAGTTAGCGATATAGCGATGGATTTAGAACGGAAAATATTCGAAATTTTGCTCAAAAAAAAGTGGGGATTTTAGCGAGGGATTAGCGACCGAAAGTTTTTGTAACTTCTGCTCAAGTAAAGCGGCAATTATACGTACAAATTTAGCGAAAGAATTTCCCTTGCAAATAAAATCATTGATTTTTGATGGATCTTGCGATGAAATATCACTTGCTAATAAAATTCTTGATTTAACGATGGATTTAGCGATCGAATTTTTATTGCTAATTAAATCCTTGATTTAACAAAGAATTTTGTTACGGATTTTCCCTTTATAATAAAATTCTTGATTTAGTGATGGATATATCGACAGATTTTTACTTGCTAATAGAATCCTAGATTTAGCGATGGAATTAGCGATGGATTTAGCGACAGATTTTCCATTGCTAATAAAATCCTTGATTTAGAGACGGATTTAACGATGAATTTTCCCTTTCTAATAAAATCCTTGATTTAGTGACTGATTTAGTGACAAAATTTTCTTTTTCTAATAAAATACTTGATTTTGCGACGGATTTTTACTAGCAATTAAAATCTTTGATTTAGTGACGGATTTAGTGACAGATTTTCCCGTGCTAATAAATTCATTGATTTATCGACGGATTTAGCGAAGAATTTTATATTGCTAATAAAATTCTTGATTTTGCGACGGATTATTACTAACAATAAAAATTCTTGATTTAGCAATGGATTTACTGACAGATTTTCTCTTTTTAATAAAATCAATTATTTACCTATGAATTTAGCGATTGATATTCCATTGTTAATAAAATCTTTTATTTAGCGATGAATTTATCGATGAATTTTCTTATACTATAAAAATCTATATTTATTTACTGATTTAGCTAGCGAATATCACTAGCTAATAAAATCCATAAATTAGTAACGGATTTAATGATGTAATTTTCCTTGAAATAAAATCATTAATTTTGTGATAGATTTTGTGACGTAATTTTTTTAGCTAATAAAATTTATAATGTAGCGATAGATTTTCTCGAGCTAATAAAATTTATATTATAGCGACGAATTTTCCCTAGCTTATTAAATTTATATTATAGCGACGAATTTTCCCTAGCTTATTAAATCTATAATTTAACTATGGAATTAGTGATGGTATTTCCCTAGCCAATATTTATTTATATAATTTTTTTTTATTTATTATTTGATTTAATATTTTATTTAATTTTGTTTATTAAATGTATGTTATGGGTTTATAGATGAGCAATCCTTGAAACACACATTATCCTCGTAAAAACATAATAAAAATTATATTATAAATAATTAATTTAAAATATATAAAAATTCAAAAAAAAATTATATTAATAAGGACTAAAATAACTATTTTTGGATGTATTAATTTTTTAAAAAATTATATAAACATTTTTTCTAAATTTTTAATTAAGAAGCTAAATAATTTAAATTATTGAAACATTAAATAATTAATTCATTAAGCATAATAATTTTTTCAATATTTTAAAAATTAAATTAAAATACATTAAAATTTTTCCTAATTAAATGTAAATTAATTCTTTGAATGATATTTTATAGAAAATATTTTTAAAAATATCTCAATCGACAAATAAAATATTAAATATTAATTTTATTATAATATTTCATATTATAATAAAATTATATTAAATAATTTTATTATAATAAATTGACAAATAAGATAATATGAAAATGTTTTATTATCTTCTAACTTGAAGTACTTTTTTGAATTTTAAAAATTATTAATTATATCAAATAATATGAAATTTTATACGTATAAAATTATTTCATATTATCTTCATAAAAATTAAAATGAAATCTCAAAAATTTATAACCATAAAATATAAATTTTTATTGATTTTTTAACATTAAGAGTATTTTATAACTTTTAGTCGTGTGGCTAGAAAACAATTCATCTTTTAATTTATGTCTTATTATATGAAGTTTGTTAATTTCGTACTAATTTGATATTTTATTTAAGGCAAAACATATTCTTTTTATTGTTTATATATTTATTGTTTAATTAATATTATAATAAAAAATTGTAAAGTATTTGTTTTTCAATTGTACATTGCTATACGCATATTAATTTTGTTGAATAAATTTTGATTGTAAATAAAATTAATGAGTATTTGTGTATTATAAATAAATATTCTTTATTTAATGTTTTAATATTTAAAAAATATATATTTTCCTAAAATATACATCTCTCTCTCGATGCCAAATCATCTCTAATAAAACTGAATTCCTCTGCATTCTGCCATCTATCTCTCGATGCCGATTCAATTAAAAATAATTCTAAGTTTAAGTTTTAATATGATATTGATTTGAGATATGTTTATACATTTATTCTTCATCGATTATCTTGGATAGCTTAATCAAAGAGTAAACGTTTTGATTCTATTTTTTTTTGTTTTCGAATTTCTTCTTTAATCACCATGGTATGATTGGATTTCGTTTATAAAATTATTCATATGCATGCTTCATGCATTTGTAATATAATGCATTGAATTATTGATTGGAGATATTAGAGAAAAAATAAGCCAAATACACCATGAGACATTATTTCCATAGCACACCTTACAATATGTTATTGTTTGAATATGTATAACAATTAAAAGGTAAATAGGAAAATATATTAATTCTAATGTTTAGATAAGTCAAGAAATTAAATAGCAAATAGGAAAATTTATTCTTTTGACTTATAGCTTTTGTTATAACAATATCAAAAATATAGTTCAAAAATAGGTTTTGCTAAAAAATAAGTGTTGGACATTAAATAAAAACATGTGCTAGATTTATAAAAAACTTCTAGGTTGTCAGAAATCATAAAAAGCTTGAAAGAATCTAGAGTTAAAATTAAAATTAGCAAATGAGAAATTTTTAGGCATATGGCTGACAAAATGAGAAGTTGTCGTAGAAAAGGTTTTGTGAAACCAAAAAGAGATATAAACTCAAACTATTATGAGTTTTATAAAATATCAAGAGACATAATTGTAAAATGCAAGGAATGCTAAAAAATATTTTATAATAATTTATATGCAAGGATATGTATCCAAGAATAGAAATAAAATATATCAAAGTTAGCTAAAGTACAAGAATGAATATTTGAGATTTGAGTCAAATTAAATGTGCTAAGCAATAAGATGAAGAGAGTTCTATCATAAAATAATATTTTTTTTAGATATCACATGCTTCTATTGCATATTTAGTGAAAATAAGATAAAATTAAAAAAATATAAATAATAATAAAGAATACAATTGGATTGCATGAAATAACAATTTAATTAATATGTGATACGAGATCAAACAAAACAAAATAATTCTTCCAACACCTTAGTTTCTGATTGATTTATTGATTTATACCTCTTAGATTTATATGAATCTAAGAGGTATAATAAAAGATACCTCTTAGATTCATGCTTGTCTCAAAACAAGTACCTCTTAGATATATTTGATACTTAGACAATACATAAAAATTACTTTCCTAGTTATATAAAAAGTTGATCATCCACACATAGATAACCCATCTATGTTACTAAAAAAATCAATGTTTGCTTTTTCCTACAAGGACCATTCATGAAATATACCAATTTATTTATCTTAATAATCAGTGACCCTTTGACTAATTTCTATTGATCTTTCTCAAATCTCCACACATGACACATATAATTAATATTTTTTTAGATATCAGGTTTATTAGAATATTTAGGATATGTTAGACGATCCCTCGAAACCAATCAACATATAATATTTGTCTCCAAATGAACATCACTCATATCTAACACTCTAGATGTCTCATTGTTGCATAACCTGACTATTCTATAGTTATTAAGCCTATATATAACAAACCATGTAAGAGTTAGAGTGACATAAAAAGTGACTACCAAATCAGCTACCTAATAACTCTGTTGAATGACCTTGTCAGATTATCCAACATTACAAACTAAGACAATGTCTCCCCCTGTGAGATTGTGACAAAGGTATCAACCTTTATCCCAGCACCATCTCTCTTCCAATGCTCCCTTTCAACTTTCTCACTTAGGATAGTCCCTATTGAAGTATTATACTTAATAACAATAATAATCTCATCATAGACTTGCTTGTTGACTTCCCCTAAAATAAGGTGCCACCTTTCCTCTCAATGTGTGGATGTAGTGGTGGTCTTAGTACTCTCATTTTACTTAAAAAGTTAAACATCTGGGAAAGTACTTTTTCACTTCATCTTGCAACCTTATTTACCAGACCACTGGTAATGCTAGTCATTACGAGAATGTTGTTTGGATCTGAAGTATTTAAGGATATAATAACTATTTCTCAGGTTTCGAGAATAAACAGAACTAATAGAAAAAAGAAAATAAAGAGAAGAAATAAATTAAAGAGAAATATAAGAACGGGAAGAAAAAAAAGAGTTAGAAGAAAGAGAATAAAGAGTAGAAAGAGAAGAAATAGAAGAAATAGAATAAATAGAAGAAATTGAAGAAAGATAAGAAAGAGAAGAAAGTAAAGAAAGAGAAGAAGGATAAGAAATAGAAGAAAATAAAAAAAAGAGAAGAAAGAGACAACCAAAAAAGAGAAGAAGAGATGAAGAGAAGAAAGAATAAATATAAAAAATAGAAGAAAGTGAAGAAAGTTAGAAAAAAGATAATAAAGTGAAGAAAGAGAAGTAATAAATATAAAAAAAAAAGAAAATAAAGATTAAAGCAAAGAAAGAAATGAAAGAAAGAAAAGAGAAGAAAGAGAGATAAGAAATAGAAGAAAGAGAAAAAAGATAAGAAAGAGAATAAATATTAAAAAAGAGAAGAAAGTGAATAAAGTTGGAAAAAAGATAATAAATTGAAGAAAGAAGAAAGAGAATAAATAGAAAAATAGAAAATAGAGACGAAAACAAAGAAAAAAAATTAAAGAGAAATGAAAAGAAAGATAATAAAAAAAAGAAAGAAAAAGAGAGGAAAGAGAAGGAAGAAAAAAAAAGTTAAAAAGATAAGAAATAGAATAAAGTAAAGAAATAGAATATAGAAAAAATATAAGAATGAGAAGAAAGAAGAAAAAAAAGAAAAAGAAAGAAGAATTAGAAGATTGAGAAGAATGAGTAGAAAGAGAAATATGAAGAATTAGAAGAATGTGAAAAATGAGAATAAAGAAAGAGTGATAAGAATGAGAAAAATGTAGAAAGAGAAGAAAGTGAAGAATTAGAAGAATTAGAAAAAGGGGAAGATTAATAAAAAATAGAAAGAAAATAAAGAGAAGAAAAAAAAGAGAACAAAGAGATGAAAGAATAAAAAGAGAAAGGGAAGAAAAAAATAGTAAAAAGAGAAGAAAGAATATAAAGAGAGTGAAGATAAAATAGAAAGAGAAAGAGGAGAAGAAAAATAAAGAAGAAAGTGAAGAAAATGAAGAAAGTAAAAGATAATGAGAAGAAAGAGTAGAAAGATAAGAAAGAAGAAATAGAACAAAAAGTAGAACGAGAAGAAAAGAAGAAAGATAAGAAAGAGAGAGAGAAAGAGAAGAAAGAAGAAAGAAGTAAGAAAGAGAAGAATTAATTGAAAAAAAGAAAGGTTGATAGATTAGATAATTAGAATGATAGATTAGATATATAGATAGATAGATTAGAATGATTGATAGATTAGAGAGTTAAATATATATATAGATCGATAAGATATATATATATATATATATATATATATATAGATTAGATAGATTTGTTAGATATATTCTATTGATTGTTTTAAAGATATACCAGATAGATTATTTAGAATGATTAGATAAAAAGATTTGATAGATATATAGATAGATAGATTAGATAGATAAATAGATAAATAAATTACATAGATAAATAGATAGAAAGATATGTTAAATAGATTAGAAAGATAAATAGATAGATAGATTAGATATATAGGTATATAGATATTCAGATATATAGATTAGAGATATACATAGATATATATTAAATAGATAGAGAGATTAGATAAATAGATAGATATATAGATAGATTAGATAAATAGAGTATATAGATATATAGATAAATTTGATAGATAGACAGATAGATAAATAGATTAGATAGATATATAGATTAGATGGATAGATAGATAGATACAAAGATTAGATAGATAGATTGATTATATAATTAAATTTATATATAGATAAATAAATTTATATATAGATAAATAGATTTGATTTAAAGATCATTTAGATTATATAAATAGATAGATAGATCTTCAAGAAAGATAAATTAATTGATTAGATAGATATATTAGATAGATAGACATATTGATAGATTGGATAGATAGAAAGATAAATTAGATAGATTAGATCGATTAGATAGATCAATAGATAAATAGATTGATAAGTAGAATAGATAGATAGATACATAGATACATATATTAGATAGATAGATAAATACATAGATTAGATAGATAGATAGATTTGTTAAATACATTGATTGGTAGATAAATATATTTTATTTAAAGATCATTTAGATTAGATAGATCGATAGATAGATAGATAGGTCTCTTATAAAGAGATAGATTCATAAGATATATAGATAGATTAGATGGATAGATATACTGATAGATTCGATAGATAAATAGATAGATAGATAGATAAAATAGATAGATTAGATTGATTATATAAATTGATAGATAAATAGATTAGAAAGATAGATACATACATAGATTAGATAGAGAGAGAGAATGATTAGATAAATAAATTGATAGATAGATAAATAGATTTGATTTAATGATCATTTGGATTAGATCGATAGATAGATACACCTCTTGGATAGATAGATAGATTGATTGATTAGATAGATAGATTAGATAGATATATAGATAGATTAGATAAATAGATAGATTAGTTAGATTAGATCGATTAGATAGATAGATATTAAAAATATTAGATTGATTAGATCTGTTTATATATGCATCTATTCTATCTAACTATCTATCTATCTATTCACTCTATCTATCTAACTATCCATCTATTCTCTCTATCTATCTAACTATCTATCTATTTATCTATGCATATATTCTATCTATCTAATATCTTTATCAATTTTTATATTATATATATATATATAAACTATCAATCTTGTGTCTATCTAATCTATTTATATATCTATGATCTATCTATCTTTATCACATATATCTATCTATATATCTCACTATCTAATCTATTTATATATCTATCTAATCTAAATATTTAACTATTAAATCTATCTATATATCTATCTATATAATCTATCTATCTATTATATCTAATCTATCTAATATTCTCTATAATATATCTGTCTATTAAAACTAGTTAATTATATATCTATCAATCTAATCTTTCTATCTAACTATCTATCTATCTATTTAACTAATCAAACTTTCTAATCATTATATCTATTTATCTAATCTATCATTCTATCTAATATATTTATTAATCTATCTATATAATCTATTTATCTATCAAATCTATTTACCTATTTAATATTTCTACTTATCTTATATATCTATCTATTTATCTATTGATAGATAGTTTTAAACCTTCTATCAATTTTATAATCTATTTATATATCTATCTATTTATCTATCTATCTATCTATCAATAGTATTTATCTATCTTTCTAATAAAACTATCTATTAGATCTATCTATCTATCCATCTATCTATATAATCTATCTATATATCTATTTATTTATCTAATCTATCAATACTAATTATATATCTATCAATCTATCTAATATTTCTATCTATTATCTATCTATCTAATCTATCTATCTAATCTATCTATCTAATCTATCTATCTAATCTATCTATATGTTTATTTTAGATATCTACCTATCTATTTATCTATTTTTCTAACTAATATATCCAACTATGAAACTTACTAATCTATCTATTTATCTATATATCAATCAATCTATCTATTTATCCATCTTTGTATCAATCTATCTATCTATATAATCTATCTATCAATCTAACTAATATACAGATATATAGATAGATAGATAGAGATATATATCTAATATATCTAATCTATCTATCTATTGACTTATCTAACTATATATTTATCTAATAGATCTATATAATTTATTTTATATCTAGGTAACTATCTACCTAATCTTTATATATATTAATCAATCTATTTATCTAATCTTTCTAACTATATATCTTTCTAATTAATCTTACTTTCTAATCTATCTACATATATAATATATTTAACTATCTATATATCAATCTATCTATCCAACTATCTAATCTCTCTCTCAAACTATTTAATTAAAAATCTATCTATCTAATCTATATATCCATTTATATCTCTATCTACTATATCAATCTACATGTCTATCTATATATTTAATCTATCTAAATATTTAATAAATAATTTTTATAATCTATCTTTTGATCTATCTTTCTATTATATCTATATATATTATATATCTAATATATCTATCTATCTATCTATCTAATATATCTATCTACATATCTATCTATTCTATAAATCTATATATCTATCTAATCTATCTATTTATTTATATATCTATCTATTTATATATATAATCTATCTATCAATCTATATAATCTATCTATCTATATAATTTATCAATCTATATAATCTATCAAATCTATCTATATCATCTATCAATCTATGTAAACTATCTATCTATCTAATCTATATTATCTATCTAATGTTCTTTCTTATCTATCTATCTATTTATCTAATATATCTATCTACTCTATCTGAATGATCTATCTAATCTATCATCAATTTTTTTATCTATTTATCTAAATAATCTATTTATATATCTATTTATTCTATTCACCTATCTATCTTATATATCTCTCTCTATCTAACTATTTATAAAATTTATCAATCAAACTATCAATCTATATATTCTATCTATCTAACTATCTAATCTATCTAATCTATATATCTATCTAATTATTTAATCTATACATCTATCTGATCTATCTATATTTCTTTCAAAAGTTTAAATCAATATATTTATCTATTTATATATCTATCTATTTATCTATCTATTTATCTATTTATCTATTTATTTATTTATCTATCTGTCTATTCTATCTATCTATATATGTAATCTATCTATTTATTTATATCTATCTATCTATCTATCGAATATATCTAATATATTTATCTATTTATCTATCTAATTTATTGATCGATCTATCTAATCTATCTTTATATATCGCTACCTAATCTAACTATTTATTTATTTAGCTTTCTAATCTAAATATATTTCTAACTAATCTATCTTTCTATCTATATAATCTATCTATCTATATATAAATCTATTTATCTAATCTCTCTATTTATCAAATTGCTATATATATATATATATATCTACTTACTAATCTATCTTTAAATCTAATCTATCTATATATCTCTCTAATCTTTCTATCTATTTATATATCTAATCTATTTATCTATTTATATATCTATTTATCTAATCTATCTATCTAATTTATGTATCTATCAATCTATCTAATCTATCAAAATTTATATCTAAATAATCTATATATCTATTTATTAATTATCTAATGTTTCTATCTATCGATTTATCTATCTATTTAATATAACTATCTATCTTATCTAACTATCTATCTAATCTATCTACCTATGTATCTATCTATCTAATCTCTTTATCTATATATCTAATCTATCTATGTATTTATCTTGCTATCAAAGTATTTATTTATTAATCTATCTATTTATCTAAACTATCTATATATGTATCTAAATATCTATTTAATCTAACATCTAATCTTTTTATCTATATATCTAATCTAATTCTTTATCTATATATATATATGATTAATATATTTATCTATTTATCTATCTATCTACTTTATCCATATATCAATCTACCAATCTATTTTTATCCTTATATATCTAAACTATCTATCAAATCTATCTATCAAATCTATCTATCATTTATCTATCTAATCTATCTATATATTTCTCAATATAATCTATCTATTTATTGATATATTTTTCAAATCTATATATCTATATAATCTATCAATCTATATAATCTATCTATTTAATCTATATAATCTCTCACTATCTAATCAATCAATCTATCTATCAATCTAATCTAACTATCTAATCTATCTCTTTACCTATCTACTCTATTTATATTATATATATCTACATAACTATCAATATAATCTCTCAATTTATATATATAATCTATCTAATTTATCCATCTATCTATCTATCTTATCTGTTTATCTATCATTTTATCTAATTTATTTTTATATCTATCTATCTAATTTATCTATCTATTTATCTTTCTATCTAAATTATCGTTCTATATAATCTATAAATATATCTTTCAATGTAATATATCTATCTATCTATCTATCTAATCTATTATATATCTTTTTAAACTATCTATCTATATATCTATATATTTTTTTATATTTCTATATTGATACATGCGTGGGCGAGTGATTCCAAGCACAAAATTTAAAAATCTAGGATTGTATGATTTGGAAGTAAATGAGCATAACTACCTCAATACACTTCGGATTGGAGCGATTCAAAAAGTCACACATCAAGAACTCATAATTCTACAACTTTAGTGGTTATAGTATCTCCAAATAAATTATGCGGAGTGCGTGATTCTAGGAGGAATTGGATGAGGCATAGTTTTAGTAGGGATAATTGTAATTCGGGATAAATGCAGTTCACCGCCTAGGTTTAAAGGAAATTCCACCTACCAAGGATAAAGAATTATTTGATTCACCTCCAAGAATGTTGGAAAAGAATTAAGATAATAATTTAACTCAAAATGAGGAACTTTCATTCATTCAAAAATAATCACCATTAAAATGAGAATGTCTCCTTATATAGAGATTAGAAACATAATAAAAAAGTAAATAATAAAATAAAAAAAATAAATATAAAAAAAGGAAATTAGAGACTTCTTTTCAGCCTTCGATATTCATCCACCAACGATAACCTGGAAATATCAACTTCCTAAGACAACAACGAAGTGGGATCATCTTTACTTGACCCATAGCAGTAAATTATAACCGAAGTTAGTCTTGACATGAATAAGTACCAATATTCGATGTTTTGCTGAAGAAATCTGCTCAAGACTTAAGGATTGATTAGTAGTCTCGAATGCTCTCCCATCACATATATATATATATATCTAATCTACCGATCTAATCAATCAATCAATCTAGATATCTTATATATCTACTTATATTAACTATCTATTTATCAATCTTTCTATTTATCAATCTATCTTATCTAACTATCTATTTTTCTAATTTATTTATATTTATTTATCTATCTAATTTATCTATATATCTCTCTATCTATTATATCTATCTATTTATTTAATCTAAATATATATATCTATCAAATCAATCAATCAATCTATCTATATATCTATTTACCTAATCTATCTGTCTACCTATTTATCTATATATAAATCTTTCTAATTTATCTATCTAACTAATTTATCTATCTATAGATCTTATCTATCTATCTATCTAATATATCTAATCTATTTATCAATTTATCTATCTTTTTACCTAATCTATCTATATATATTGCTAGCTAATCTATCTTTTATCTAGTTTTATAATCTAAATATATATCTATCAAATCTATAAATCTATCTATATAATATATCTATCTATATATCTATCTAATCATCTATTCTATCTATTTATCTATATATATAACACAACTATTTATTTATTTATCTATATAGTTATATATTCTATCTATCTAAACTATGTATATATTTATCTATCTATATAATCTATATATCTATCTATCTATCTAATCAATGTATCTATTTATCAATCTTTATATCATGTCTATATATCTATCTATCTAATATATATATATATATATATATATATATATATATATATATATCTATGTATATACCTATCTAATCGAACTATCAATCTATCTATATAATTTATCTATCTATCTTTATAAACTTTTTATCTATATACATAATCTATTTATATATCTATTTAATAAATATATCTATCTATTTATTTAATCTATATATCTATATATTAATATATCAATATATCTATATATTTAAATGGTCTCTATTTAATTTTTTAATCTATTTATCTATCTATTTTTATATTTATCCATTTAATTTAGCTATCTTCTTTCTATCTAATATAACTATCTATCTAATCATTCAATATATCTATCTATATTATCTATCTAATTTTTTTATTTATATATCTAAAAAATTAATCTATCTATATATCTATCTAATCTTCCAATCTATCTATCTAATCAATATATCGATCTATCTAATGTTTTTATTTATCTATCTAATCAATCTATTTATCTATCTATCATTTATATAAATATATATATATACTATCTATCTATCTATATATCTATTTATATCTCTTTCTATTTTATAATCTATCGATATATCTATATAATATATCTTTTTATTTTAACAATCAATCTTATCTTATCTATCTATTTATATATCTATCTAATTAATCTATCTATCTAATCTAACTATAATTCTCATTATCTAATTTATATATATCTATCTAATCTAAATATATCTCTCGAATCTTTCTTTATAATTATATATATATATATATATATATATATATATATATATATATATATATATATATATCTAATCTATTTAATATCTATCTATCAATCTAATAGATCTAATATATCTAATCTATTTAATATCTATCTATCTAATCGATCTAATATATCTAATCTATTTAATATCTATCTTCTATCTAATTGATTTAATCTATCTATATATCTATTGAATCTAGCTGTATATCTATCTATCTATCTAATCTATCTATCTATCTATCTAAGTGATCTATCTATCTACCTAATCTATATGTTCTTTAAATCAAATCTATTTATCTATTTATTTATCTAATCTATCAATCAATCAATTTATTTATCTATTTATCAATCTAATCTACGTATCTCTCTATCTTTCTATTTATCAAATCTATGCATCTATCATTTTATCTAATCTATCTATCTAATTTATTTATCTAATCTATCTATCTAATTTATTTATCTAATCTATCTATCTATCTAATCTATTTATCTATTGATCTATCTTACTGATCAAATCTATCAAATTTATATATCTATCTATTTATCTATCTAATATATCAGTATATCTATCTACAAATATATCTATCTATCTAATCAAACAATTTATCTATTTAATAGATCTATCAATCTATCTATCTATCTAATCTAAATGATCTTTAAATGAAATCTATTAATCTATCAATTTATTTATATAATCTTTCTTTCTAATCTATGTATATAACAAACTATCTAATCTATTTATCTATCTATCTATATAATCTATTTATCTAACTATCTATCTATCTATCAAATCTATTTATCTTTATATCTATATAATCTATCTATCAAATCTATGCATCTATCATTTTATCTAATCTATCTATCTAATCTATTTATCTAATCTATCTATCTAATCTATTTATCTATTAATCTATCTTAGTGATCAAATCTATCAAATTTATCTATCTATCTAATATATTAGTATATCTATCTACAAATATATCTATCTATCTAATCAAACAATTTATCTATTTAATAGATCAATCAATCAATCAATCTAATCTAAATGATCTTTAAATGAAATCTATTTATCTATCTATCAATTTAATTATATAATCTTTCATTCTAATCTATGTATATAACAAACTATCTAATCTATCTATCTATCTAATCTATTTATCTAACTGTCTATCTATCAATCAAATCTATTTATCTTTATATCAATATAATCTATCTATCAAATCTCTCTATATATCTATCTATCTATTTATCTAATCTCTTTATCTATCTGCTATATTTATTTACATGTCTAAATCTATATATCTAAATAACTATATATCTAATCTTTCAATCAATTTATCTTTATAATCATACTTATTACCCTTTTTTATCTTCTAATTCTTTACATTCTTCTAATTCTTCACATTCTTCCCTTTTTACTCATTCTTCTCAATCTTCTCTTTCTTTTTATTTTTTTTTCTTTTATTTCTTCTCATTATTCTATTTTTTCTATATTCTATATCTTCACTTTCTTCTCTTTCTTTTATCTCATCTCTTTTTAACTTTTTTTTCTTTTTTTCTTTCCTGATATTCTTCTTTTTCATCTATTTACTCTCCTCAATTTTTCTCTTTCATTTTTTTCATAGCTTTCATCCATTTTCTTTTTTTTTTGTATTTATTCTCTTTCTTCAATCTATCTTTTTTCTTTCTTCACATTTTTATATTTAATCTCTTTATTCTCTCTTTTCTTTCTTCTCTTTCATTTCTTTATTCTTTATTCTTTCTTCTTTTTTATCTTTATTCTCATCTTTTATTTTGTTCTCTTTCTTCTCTTTCCTTTTTCTTCTTCTTCTTTCTTCTAATTCTTCTTTTTCTTCAACTCTTTTTTTTCTTCTCGTTCTTATATTTCTTCTCTTTAATTTCTCCTTTCTTTTCTTTCTTCTCTTTGTTCTATTTCTTCTCTTTATTATCTTTTTTATTTAATCTCTATATTTTATTTATTCTCTTCTTTCTTCTCTTTCTTCTATTTCTTCTCTTTCGTCTCTTTCTTCTTTCTTCTTTTTCTTCTCTTTCTTTTTCTTCTCTTTCTTCTCTTTCTTCTCTTTCTTCTCTTTATTCCCTTTCTTCTCTTTCATCTCTTTATTCTCTTTCGTCTCATTCTTCTCTTTCTTATTTTTTTATCTTTATTCCCTTTCTTTTCTTTCACATCTTTCTCCTCTTTCTTCCTTTTCTCTTTCTTTTTCTTTCTTACCTTCCTCCTCTTTCTTCTCTTTCTTTATTTCTTCTCTTTCTTTTTTCATTTATTTCTATTCTTCTTTTCTATTTCTTCTATTTCTTCTTTCATTGCTTTCTTCTCTTTCTTCACATTCTTATATTTTTTTTTCTTCTATTTCTTCTTTATTCTTTTTTTCTTCTATTTATTCTTGTCTTTCTTTCCTTTCTTCACTATCTTTTCTTTCTTCTATTTCTTCTTTCTTCTCTTTCTTCTCTTTTATCTCTTTCATCTCTTTTTTTACTTTAATCTCTTTCTTCTCTTTATTTAATTAATTCTCTTTATTCTCTTTTTTATCGATCTTCACTTTCGTCTCTTTCTTCTCTTTCTTCTTTTTTTTATCGATCTTCACCTTCGTCTCTTTCTTCTCTGTCTTCTCTTTCTTCTCTTTCTCCACTTTCTTCTTTTTCTTCACTTTCTTCTTTCTTCTCTTTCTTATCTTTCTTCTCTTTCTTAGCTTTCTTATCTTTTTTGTCTTACATCTCTTTCTTCTCCTCTTTCTTTTCATTTTTTTTCCTTTATTCTCTTTCTTTTCATTCTTTTCTGTCCTTTTTCTTCTCTTTCTTCACTTTGTTCTCTATCTTCTCTTTCTTCTTTATCTTCTAAATCTTCTATTTCTTATCTTTCTTATCTTTCGTATCTTTTTTATCTTTCTTATCTTTCTTATCTTTCATCTCTTTCTTCTCTTTCTTCTCTTTATTCTCTTTATTCTCTTTCTTCTCTTTCTTCTCTTTCTTCTCTTTTCATCTATTTCTTCTTTCATCTCTTTCTTATTATTCTTATATTTGTTCTCTTTCTTCATTTTCTTCACTATTCTATTCTCATTCTTCACTTTCTTCTCTTTATTCACTTCTTCTCTTTTTTCAATTATTTCTGTTTCTTCTTTCTTATCTTTATTTTATTTCATCTCTTTCTTTTATTTTATTCAATTCCTTCTCTTTTATCTTTGTATTCTCTTTATTTTTTTAAATTTATTAAATTTCTTTTATTTCTTTTATTTCATCTCTTTTTTCTCTTGTTCTCTATCTTCTTTTTCATCTATTTCTTATCTTTCTTCTTTTTATTCTCTTTTTCTCTTTCTTTTCTTTCTTTTCTTTCTTCTCATTATTATCTATCTTTTCTCTTTATTCTATTTCTTCTCTCTTTCTTCTATTTTTTCTCTTTCTTCTATTTTTTCTCTCTTTCTATTTTTTCTCTTTATCTATTTCTTCTTTCCTTCTCTTTCTTCTCTTTCTTTTGTTTCTTATCTTTCTTTTCTTCCATATCAATCTCTTTTATCTCTTTCTTCTATTTCATCTCTTTCTTATCTTTCTTTACTTTTTTCCCTAACTTCTCTTTCTTCTCTTTCTTTTCATTCTTCACTTTCTTTTCATTCTTCACTTTCTTTTCATTCTTTTCATTTTTCTCTTTCTACTCATTCTCTTCTCTATCTTCTCTTTCATCTCTTTCTTCTCTTTCTTTTCTATCTTATCTTTCTTCTATTTCTTCTCTTTCTTCTCATTGTTCTCATGCTTCTATTTCTACTCTTTCTTCTCTACTTTCTTCTCTTACATCTATTTCTTCTCTTACTTCTCTTTCTTTTCTTTCTCATCTTTTTTCTCTTTCTCCACTTTCTTATTTCTTATCTTTTCCTCTTTCTTATTTCTTATCTTTCTTCTTTGATTATGTGACAATATGACTATTTGACTATATGACTATCTGACTATATGTCTATCTTACTATATGACAATCTGACTTTTTGACTATCTGACTATATGACTATCTGACTCTGACTAACTTAATATATGACTATATAAATATATGACTATATGATTATATCACAATATGAATTTATGACTATATTACTATAAGACTATATTATTATGTGATTATATAACTCTGACTATTAAACAATATGACTATAATACTATATGACTATCTGACTATATGATTATATGACTATCTGACAATATGTCTATATGACAAAATAACTATATGACTATATGACCAAATGACTAATTGACTATACGACCATATGTCTATATGACTATCTCATTATAAGAATAACTAACTATATGACTATATGACTATCTTACTATATGACTATATGACTAAGATTATATGACGATATGAATTTATAACTAAATTTCAATATGACTATATAATTATCTGATTATATAACTATCTGATTATATATTACAATATGACTATATTACTATATGACTATACTACTATATGATTATCTGATTATATGACTATAAATTATATGACTATCTGACTATATGAAAGAGAAAAACATAATAAAGAGAAGAATTAGAAAAAATAGAAGAAATATAATAAAGTGAAGGAAAGTAAGAGAATAAAGAGAAGAAAGAATAAATAGAAGAAAGAGAATAAAGAGATGAAAAAAAAGAGAATAAATAGAAGGAGAAAAAATCAAAGAAAGAGAAGAAAGAGAAGAAATAGAAAAAAGTGAAGAAAGTGAAGAAAGTGAAGAAAGAGAAGAAAGAGAAGACAGATAAAATAGAAAAAGGGAAGTCATAGAAGAAAGTGAAAAAAGAAAAAAAAGAAAAAGTAAAGTAATATAAGAAAGAGAAGAAAGAGAGAGAAGAAAGAAAAGAAACAAAAGAAACATGAAATGAGGAGAATAAAGAGAAGAAAGATAAGAAAGTTAAGAAAGATAAGAAAGAGAAACAAGAGAAGAAATAAAAGAAATAGAATAAAGAGAAGAAATAGAAAAAAATGAAGAAAGTAAAGAAAGTGTAAAAAGAGAAAAGGAGGTGAAAGAAAATAAAGAGAAGAAAGAGATTAAAGAGAAGAAACATAAAAAAGAGAAGAAAGAGAAGAGAGAGAAGAAAGTAAATAAAGAGAAAAATTGTTGAAAGTAAATGAGAAGAAGGAAAAAAAGATGAAATAGAAGAAATAGAAGAAAGAGAAGAAAAAGATGAAAAAGAAAAAAAAGAAGAAAAGAAAGTGAAG
>JAREIK010003513.1:235086-237731 GCA_029783825.1 Sapria himalayana | reverse complement strand
AATTTTAAAAATTATAAATGATATCAAATATATGAAATTTTGCTTTTAAACTATTACATATTTCTTGATAAAAATCAAATGATGAATTCTTAAAAATTTATGACCATAAAATATAAATTTTTATATATTTTTTAACATTAAGAGCATTTTATAACTCTTAGGAAGTGGCTAGAAGACAAATCATCTTTTCATGTATGTCGTTATATGAAGTTTGTTTATTTGTAGCTATTTAATATTTTTTTAAGGCTAAACATATATTTTTTTTAAATTGTTTATATATTTATTGTTTAATTAATATTATAATAAAAAAAATGTAAGGTGTATATTTTTAATTTGTACCTTGCTACACGCACATTAATTTAGTGAAAAAATTTTGATAGTAAATAAAATAAATGAGTCTTTAGTATTATTATATATATATAATTTAGTTAATGTTTTTATAATAAAAAATATAAATATTTTGGAAATTATATAATTTGTTATTTAATGTTTATTTTGTTGAGACTAAGTCCTTCATCTTTCCTCAACATTTTCGAAGAATAAGCGACGTAACTCCTTCGTAGTCCTTCATCCTTCTCTCGATACCGACGCAACATAAACTTATTCGAATTAAGCGCTAATTTGTTATTGATTTGAGGTACGTTTTCTACCCTAATTTTTCATTGATTATCTTAATGCATATTGATTATGTTAATTTTTTTTTCCGAAATTCTTTTTCTTTAATCGTATACATTAATTTAATTATACTTATTATGATACATACATAATGCATTTATGTAGTGTTGGGCAGTAGGTGCTTATATAAACTTAATTTAATTATACATTTTTTTAATACATATACTGTTAATTTATTTATACTTTTTTAAATACATATTTTGTTAATTTAATTACACTTGGATTGCTTATATAAACTTAATTGTATGTATCACAAAATGGGTGTTTTGTGTTGGGCATTGTGTATATAACACATAAATATATAAGTGTATTTTATTATATCTATAACTATAAAAATAATTTACATAAACATAACTATATATAAATATAACAACATATTTAATATAAATAAATAAATAAATAATATATATATATATATATCTATATATATCTATCATAATTTTATATATGATACATTCAATATACATGTAATGTATTATAGATATAATTAGTATTATACATATAACATTATATACATATTTTACACAGATAAAGTTTTTTTGATTTTATGATAGGATTTTAATAATGTGTATTTGATATTTGTAAGTCATCATTATAAAATACACGTCTAATAAATTTACATTATGAAAATATCTATTATTCCATAATACCGTGCCTATCCAATTAGTATAATTAAATTAATATCTGTAAACTATATTTTATACATGGCTTTATGTATAGGGAGAAACACACACTCTTATAAAATGTAAGAGTGTATTTAATATCTGTAAACATTTATTGACTAGTTTTCAATTAGTTCAAATAAAAATTTAATAGGCTTTATGTATACTGATACTAATTTACAAGACATTTAAATACATTTATATTTTATATTTTAATTACTATGTTTAATTAAATGCCTCAAGGGCTCCCTTTTAAATAGCCTAGCATTGACAATCAATATGATTCATACTGGATTAAAATATAAGATATCCAACTCATCCGACATAGATTATTTCATACATGAATTGATGCTGATGACTTTTTGATGGGTTGAGAAGTTCCACCTATATGGATGAGTAGATCTCACATATTTTATAACCACAATAGCCATTAACTCATAAATTGTATACCCATGGACTTGATTTATTTACTTATTGTAAGCTAACCATAGAAGTGTTACTTGAGTAAACACTAGAAATTATTTACTTATTGTAAGCTTAGATAATGAAGAAACTTTGATAATTAATCCAAATAATCATATCTATGAAATGATAATCCAGATTCATAGAGTTAACTTTATTACTTGTTAAACTTTTATACTTGTATATAAATTTTACCGTGGCTATAAAATAACTAACACTTGCATTGATCTTTGTAGTGTCTTGTCTCTCTATAATTTCAATACTTAATGGTCTTTGAGCTATTATAATTGCAATGATTCTTAGATTTAGATCTCTTGTTTTTTGATTTGCTTTGACATTTTCTCTTGTTGAATTTCTTTCAATTAACTTTGTATATATTCTCTGTTGACTTCATCATTAACTTTAATACCAAACCAACTTAATTGGGTTGTGATTGTGTTGACTTCATTGAGTTGTTGGGTCACTGATGTGCTTTCTATCAACTTCAGATTAAAACACCTCATCATGTGCACTTTTTTAGCATCAATTAGTTTTTCGTATATACTAGCAAGAATCTTCGTAAGCCTTACTTTGCTCTTCTCATTTTTTATATTGAAAGTAAGTTGGTAAGATATCATATTTCAGATAAATTCAAGTGCTAATATGTTCTCTCTTTATTCATAGACTCTATCATCTTCCTCAGAAGGGGGTGATATAGATTTTTCTAGTATATATAATCCCTCCTCTATTTTCTAGAATCTAAATTTTGTTCCATATATTTTTTTTTCACTTTTCCTTCATATGATGTCATTACTGTCTACAAAATATGAAGTCTTCTAGACAATTCTTGCAAAACCTATGTATGAG
>JAREIK010003513.1:162586-230086 GCA_029783825.1 Sapria himalayana | reverse complement strand
TCTCTTGTTGGCCAAAAATAATGACTATGAATGATCTTTGTTTTTTTACATCTAATCACTCTTTCACACAATTATATCTACCTTTATGCAGTCACTTTCCAAAATGTAACAATAAAAGCAAGGTTCTATCATCAATTAATTTTTAACATATATATATATATATATATATATATATATGGTATTATATTTATACATAGTTATGTTTATATATACTATTTTTATAATTATATAATAGTAAATATATTTATATAAGAAATTCGAATTGTATGATACATGCATATTGATGTATAGTTATTTTTAAATACAATTATTGTTTGAGTAACTAAAATGTATAAAGATTTATACATTTATATATAACTATATAAAAATGAATTTAACAATATGTATATCAACATATTACTATATATAAATGTATTTATCTACATTAATACCTATACATAGCCATATGTCTAAATATATATAATTACATGAAAAACTAAATATAATTACATCTACAACATGTATAACTACATGCTTCAGAAACTTAATATCCATTCATATCATTCATCCCATTCATATATAATATATTTTAGATATTGTATAAATCTTTAGCATTTTTCCATATATTTTAGGAAGTTAAATTTAATTTTTTTAACTTTAAATATATTTTAATGTATGTTTATATGTTTGTATATATCATTATGATTTATATGTTTAGGATTTTTATTTTTGTTTCACTTAATATCATTTAACTAAAATTAATTTCTAATAAAATGTATATTTGTTAAAATTGATGGTGTAAATTTTAAAACAATTAACAATATGTTTGTATAATAGATATTATAAAAAATTTCTAAATATATATGTGATGTAGTTTCAATTTACAAAGTTAAAACTTTAAAAATAAAATTTATTTACAAAATAAAATTTGCACCTCATAATATGCAATATGTTATATTTATTATAAATAAAAATGTTAAACTGTATCTATTAATTACAAATAAAAACATTGTAGTGTATTTAATTTTAAGAAAAAAAATTAAAAATTATTATTTAAAAAAACAATTCAAATATTTATAAGGTCATTTATATATTTGAATAAAAAAATAATAACTTGTAGACAAGTTTAATCATGTATTTATATGGTAATGTATTTATATGCATGATATTATAATTGTTTGAATTTTAAAGTTACTAAAAATTTGTTAATAACAATAAATAATAGGTAAAAATTTTTAATTGGCATTAAAATTTTAATAAAAAAAATTATATAGAAAACCAAAATAATATTATCTATTTATGACCAATATTTTAATTTTTAACATAATTGTAAAAACAACACAATTTACAAATATGTCATTTTCATTTATTTATATGAGTATAATGAAAGTAATATTAATATAATTATTAAAAAACAAATATTTGAATAAAATAAAAGCTCATATATTTAATTCATAATTTCTATTTACGCAGTGATATGCCTCACACACACAAACACACACACACACACACGAATTTATTTTTAATATAAAGAATTTATAATATTGTATAATTTGTGTACTATATATAATATTTTATTTTAATTAAATTTTTAAAACCATAAAATTTTAAATACATTTACACACACACACACACACACATAATAGTTTAATGTGTACTTTAAAATACATTACGTATATAGGTATATGTGTGTGTTTGTGTGGGTGTTCATTAGTATATGCCTGCATACAAGTATATACACACTACGTTGAAAATATAGATACATGTGTGAATATATACAAAAGTACAAAAATGTGTATTGTGATATATAATGTATAGTAATGTATATGGATGTATATGTATAAGTGTGTGTGTGTGTGTGCGTGTGTAGGTTAGTGTATATGCATATATATATTTATGATTATATATGTAAATATTAACATTAATTTTGAGAAGAAAAAAACTTAAGCACATAATTATTAACATGTTCTACAAATTCATGAGAGCACACACAAAAAGTGACATTATTGCAAGATACTACTAATCTCTCATCTATAACACTTTGCCTCATAATTTGATCAGAGTACTACTTGCAATGATAAGATTCATTCAATACTACTTACCATGGAGTTACATTTTCACTCAATAATATAATTTATTCAAATAAAAAAATCTATCTAATATTTTCTCCAACAACTCCTCTATCTTTTTTTTATAGTCGAGATATGCTATTTTAAATTTTGATTATATGCACATTTCTTATCTATTATCTCTAGTTCAAAGTATTATAATAGTAAAAGCCATCAAATCAATCTAGATCTGATATATTTCTTTTCTATGAGATATTTGATTATAGAATATTTAGTATATACTATGACTTTGGTTCCCAGTAAATATGATATTAACTTGCCAAAATAAATATTATTTATGCAAGTTCTTTTTCTATAGTGGTGTAATTCAATTGGGCATTTTTATAGTGTGTTGTTATCATAGTATATGATAACTATTTATAAATATTTGTATAACTATATAAAACTATTCATAATAATATTTAACTATATTTGTAACTATGTAAACTATTTTTTTAAATATATTAATAATTATATATAATTAATGATTTAACTATATAATATTTTATAACTATATGAGTAATTCAATATAACTATTTTTTTAACAAATTATATAATATGTATAATAATATATAACTTATATAATTGTATTTTACTATATGTATAACCATAAAAATGTTATATATAACTATATCTTTAACTACTTACATATTTATAACTATGTGTATAACTATATATAAATATTTGTATAAATATGTAACACTCTATATAACTAAATATAATTATATATGTATCTATGTATACATATATGTATTCATATAATTAAATCTATATATTTATTTATAACTTTGTATATATTTATGTATTACTACTTATAACTACTTGTATGAATATATCTATATATAATAATATGTTTAAATATATATAACTCTTTTTTTAATTATGTATACTATAGGTATAAGAACAGATAGAGGTTGACCTTACTCTCTGGTGACCATCACTTGAGGTCTATTGCTTTTGTTTCTTTCTCTCATCAGATCTCTTTACTGCCATACGACATAGGATTTGAGATTTAGTGAAAGAAATTAGATTTACGTTCACAAAGATGTTCAGCAGGCTGTTTTCCAACAAGGAGATGAAGATTTTGATGCTAGGTCTTGATGCTGGCGGAAAGACAACCATTCTGAATAAGTCAAAGCTTGGTCAGATTTTCACCACAATTCCTACTATTTTCTTCAATGTAGAGACTGTTAAATAAAAAAACATCAATTTCATTGTGTGGAATGTTGGGGATCAAGACAAGATTCGCCCTTTCTAGAGGGATTACTTCCAAAATACACAAGGTCTCATATTTGTGGTGGATAGCAATGACAGAGATCGAGGAGTTGAAGCTAGAGATGAGTTGCATAGGATGCTAAATGAGGAAAAAATTCGAGATACAATTTTGATGGTGTTGCCAATAAGCAAGATCTTCCAAATGTGATGAATGCAGCTGAAATTACTGACAATCTCGGATTCACTATCTTCTCCAATGCCATTAGCACATTCAGAGCACTTGTGCTACCTCTGGCAAGGGCCTGTATGAGGGTCTTGATTGGCTTTCCAATTACATTGCCAACAAATCATTACCAATTTAAGCAGGATGAGGCAAACTTTGTTGACATATCTGGAATTGGATCTAATCATTGCCTATTTTGCTTGAGTTTTGTTCTGTTATGTGGATGACATCATCTGTATAAAGGGGGATTCAAATTGTATTTATATTTATATATTGCACACCTAAAATACATGACCGCATTTACTTTATTCTAATCTGTTGTAAGCCGAACTTGTTTGTTTCTAGTTTGTGTCTTTTTGGCATTGGATCTTAAAGGTATAAGAACATATAACTATAAATAATTGTCTTTGACTATATGTATTACTATAAAAGCTTTATACATAACTATATTTAAATATATCATTTACATCTTACATTTAATATACATATTTATATATTAGTATTCAAAAATATATTTTATTATATCTATACCTATACATAACTATATGTATTGATATATAAAATTATATAAATAAATATATATACCTACATGTATAAATATACGTATAACTATATGTGTAACTATATGTATAACCACAAGTAACTATATTTATAATTACATGTATAATAACATCCAACATTATATTTAACTATATGTGTATAACTATATATAATTATTGGTATAACTATATATAAATAATTGTATAACTTAATAACACTCTATATAATTAAATATAACTATATTTGTAAGTATGTATATATGTATATATGTATATATATATATATGTAAATCTATATATTTATTTATAACTTTATATATTTATGTATAACTATTTGTATGAATATATCTATATATAACAATATGTTTAACTATATAAAATATTGATAGCTATATATACTATATGTATAATAACAAATAACTATAAATAATTGTATCTTATTATATGTATTACTATAAAAGCTTTACACATAACTATATTTAAATATATAATTTACAACTTATATTTAATATACACTTGTATATATTAGTATTCAAAAATGTATTTTACTATATCTATAATTATACATAACTATATGTATAGATATATAAAATTATATAAATAAATATATATGCCTACATGTATAAATATAAGTTTAACTATATGTGTAACTATATATATAACCACATGTAACTATATTAATAATTACATGTATAACAACATACAACAAAATATTTAATTATATGTGTATAACTATATATAAATATTTTTAAAACTAAATAAAACTTTATATATTTAAATATAACTATATTTTTAACTATTTATACATATACGTATACATATATGTAAATCTATATATTTGTTTATAACTTTGTATATATTTATGTATAACTAAATATAACTACTCAAATGAATATACATATATGTATATAACCATATATAATTTTATATATGGTTAATGATAATTAACCATATATATTATATGTATATGTATAAGTATACATATACATATATGTATACATATACGTATATGTATACGTATATATGGTTATAATTTTGTATATAACTACTCATATGAATATTTATACATATACGTATACATATATGTAATCTATATATGGTTAATGATATATAATTTTTATAACCATATATATTATATGTATAATAACATATAACTATACATAATTTTAAATTATTAAAGTATAACCTATATTTAAAAAGATGATTAACAACATATATCTAATATATATTTTTATATATTAGTATAAAAAATGTATTTAGTATATCCATACCTATACATAATTATATGTATAAATATATAAAATTATATGAACAAATATATAAACATACATGTATAAATATAAGTTTACCTATACGTGTAACTATATATATAACCACATGTAACTATATTTATAATTACATGTATAATAACATTCAACATTATATTTAATTATATGTGTATAACTATATATAAATATTTTTAAATCTAAATAAAACTTTATATAATTAAATATAGCTATATTTTTAGCTATTTATACACACATATATATATATATACATATATGTAAATCTATATATTTGTTTATAACATTGTATATATTTTTGTATAACTACATTTAACTACTTGTGTATATATATATATATATAACTAAATGTTTAAGGATATATAATTTTTTATAACTATATATATTATATGTATGCTAACATATAACTATAAACAATTCTATCTTACTATATGTATAACTATAAAAACTTTATACATTACTATATTAAAATATATAATTAACAACATATATTTAATATACATTTTTATATATTAGTATAACAAATGTATATACCTATACATAACTATATGTATAAATATATGAAATTATATGATAAAATATATATACATACATGTATACATATGTATAACTACATGTAACAATATTTATAATTATATTTATAAAAACATACAACACAATGCTTAACTATATGTGTATAACTATGTATAAATATTCTTATAACTATAAATAACTATATATAAATAAATATAACTTTATTTTTAATTATGTATACATATATTTATAAATATATGTAAATCTATATAATTGTTTATAACTTTGTATATATTTATTTAAATTTACTTATACCTACTTGTATGCATTATCTATATATAATTATATGTTTAACTATATGTAATTATTTATAAATACATTTGCTATATGTATCCTAACATATAATTATGTATGGGATAATACTAATTTGTTGCACTAACTTGAAATTAAATGGCAAAGGATATAATATCAACAATATGTAAGCACATAGCATTAAAGTGACAGTTGATTAGGCTCATATAGGGTATAATACAAATAAGGGTCGTACTCTTACCTAATCCCGGCTCTTTGGCCTCAGGCTTAAATATGAACTTATGAATGACAAAAGATGTAATATTTGTTAGGTTTATACAGAAGAAATTTTATTTTCTTTATATAATTTTTCATTCGAACACTACACTCTCTATGTCAGTCTCTCTCCCTCTCTAATTCTTTCTTTCACTCTATTCCTTTTTTTCTTTATGTGTCACTCTCTCTTTCTTGTTAATTTTTTTCTCCCTCTCCTTTCTTGCTTGTTCTTTCTTTCTCTCTCTCTCTCTCTCTCTCTCCCCCCTCTCTCCTTCTCTCTCTCCCTCTTTCTCTATCTCCCCCTCTTTCTCCCTCTCTCTCTCCCTCTCTCTCTTCTTCTCTATTTCCTTCCCTCTCTCTCCCTTTCACCATTTCTCTCCCCCTCTCTCTCCCTCCTTCTCTCTCTCCCCCCTCTCTCCCCTCGTCTCCCCATTTTTCCGCCCCTTTATCTCTCCCCACGTTCTTTCTCTCTCTCTCCCTCCCTCTCCCTCTCCAGTCTCCACCTTCAAACTTTAAATGTCTTTCTTTTTTGCGTGCAAGTATCACCTCGTCCCCCTCTCTAGTATTACTATGATATCTATTAATCTTTAGCGTGCTAAAATGGCTTTATCTATTTTTGTAGATTCTACAAATTCATTGCCTTGATATTCACGATATTTAATTTTTAAATATTCATCTGTAATTAATTTTATTTAATTATTAGTATATTTTCAAGTAATAGAATGTTTAATTCAAAATAATGATTAAACATTATTTTTGTAAATAAAACAGGGCAAAATCAGTTCAGATCATCCATCGATGTACAGAAGGTTTATGACTGGAATTTTGAATACAGATTTTTTGTGTGAGCTCTAAACGTTCAACAATTTTGCATGTAGTCAGTCGAGATGGATGGATTGAGAAAAAATTAAGTGTCCATATAATCATCGCGAGTGTCAGATTATCCCTTTTCATGATGTAAACTCAATAAGATACTATTTGGCTAAATATGGCTTTGTGCCAAATTATTTTGTTAGGATTTATCATGGGGAAAGTACAAAGGATCTGAATATTAACCAAAATGAGCGTACTGAATCATTTTCTTGTGGTAAAGAATCATCAAACACGTACTATAGAATGATCACGGAAGCTACTATTGTTGACTTCAATATGGATTACATGGAAGAACCACCAAATCCCGAAGCTCAAAAATTTTATGAAATGCTTAATGCTATAGATAAAGAGTTGTGACATGGTTGTAAAACACATTCACAATTATCACTTGTGGCTTGAATTATGAGCATTACGTCAGAAAATCATATGTCTGAGAAATTATTTGATCAGGTGACAAAATTAATGAAGAAGATTCTTCTGGATAATAATTTGATCACTAACAACTTTTACAACACTAAGAAGTTACTATGAGGAATCGGTATACTAGTCAAAAAAATTGATTGTTGTTTAAATGGATGTATGTTATATAGGGGTGGTTATAGTGATTTAATTAGCAGTAAGTTTTGTTATCATCCTTGATTTAAGAAGGCACCTCGTGATGTAGATACGCCACAAAAATTGAAGGTTGTATTTAAGAAGATGTATTATTTTTCATTAATTCCTCGATTACAGAGACTATATGCATCAAATGCTATAGCAAATAATATGAGGTGGCATTCTGAGCATGAGGTCGAAGAAGGAGTAATTTGTCATTCATCTGATTCACTTGCTTGGAAGAATTTTTAATTATAAACGTCAAGATTTTTTAGCTGAAAGTCAAAATGTGAGATTGGGTCTCTACACTAATGGATTTCAGCCATTTGGGCAATATGGATAATAGTATTCAACATGACCAGTGATAGTGACACCTTATAACTTGCCTCAGTGATTGTGTATGAAGAAGCAATATATGTTTTCGTCAATATTGGTTCTAGGGCCAAAAAATCTAAAAGACATGCTTGATGTTTTCTTAGAGCCTCTTATTGCTGAGTTAAATCATATGTGGGATTTTGGCATTGATACATATGATATCTCAAAGAAGCAAATTTTCATTATGTGGGCAGCCCTTATGTGGACGGTGAGTGACTTTCCTGCATATTCAATGTTGTCTGGCTGGAGTACTACCGGACGATTCGCATGCTCATATTGCATGAAAAATTTTGATGCACTTACCCTCAAATTTAGTCGTAAATAGCCATGGTTTGATAACCATCAAAAGTTTCTACCTATTAATCATCCATTTAGAAGAAATAGAATTACATTTCAAAAAAAAAATTTGTGTTGATAGTTGCACTAGTAATTCGTTTAAGAGATGATATTATTACAGAGATTGAGAGATTGGGTTTGAACAAGGTAACAGAAAAGGATGCTGCTGGAAGTAATGGACTAATAGGCAAAATATTTGGCTGGAGGAAACGTAGTATATTTTGGGACTTGCCATATTGGAAGTCCAATTTAATTCTTTGTAACTTAGATGGAATGTATATTGAAAAAAATATATTTGACAATGTTTTCAACACTATCCTTAATGTAGACGAAAAAACAAAAGACATTTTAAAATCTAGATAAAAGCTAAATGATTACTGTCGGTGTCCTGAATTGAAACTAAATGAGGCAATAGGAAAATTTCCTAAAGCTTGCTACCCACTTGATAATAAGGCAAGAGAAATATTGTGTGAATGGGTTAAAATTTGAAATTCCCTGATGGATATGTGACAAATATGGGTATATGAATGGATATAAAGAATGTTAAGTTATTTGGAATGAAAAGTCATGACTGTCATGTATTTATACAGAGATTAATACCAATTGTATTCTGTGAATTACTTCCCCTAAGTGTTTGGAAGGTCCGTACATAACTTAGTTTTTTTTTCAAACATCTAACTGCAACTACAATGAAAATAGATGACATGGTGAGGTAGGAGAATGACACTCCACTTATTATTTGTAAGCTTGAATAGATATCCCCACCATGTTTTTTTGATTCAATGGAGCATTTGCTAGTCCATCTGACATATAAAGTAAGGATAGCAGGGCCAGTGCAATATAGGTGGATGTATCCTTTTGAAAGGTAGATACATATAATTTGATGTATTTTATTATTTTGTACATAAAGTAATATTGTAATTTAATATAATTGAAACCTAACATTGTGGTTGTAAATATCTTCGCAAGTTGAAATTGAATGTTAGAAACAATGAAAAAGTTGAAGGTTCAATTTGCAATGCATATTAAGTAGAAGAATCATCATCATTATATTCTTATTATTTTGAGTATCATGTCAATACAAAGAATAAAAATGTGCCTCGCAATGATGAAGGCAATGTGATGTAGAAGATGATTCTGTGAACAAACTATCTATCTTCAAGCACTCTATAAGAGTTTTTAGAAGCTTAATGAAAAGATGCTTGATAGATGAAGAGTACAAGAAACCCGTAGCTATGTTTTACTTAATTGTGAGAAATTGTACCATATATTGAGTAAGTATACACAAAATGGTTGCAAGTTTAATCATAGTTTAATTTTATCTTTAATAGAAATTTTTAATAATTGATATACATTTTTCTCTCTTTTTACTTTTGTGCAGTATTTATGTTGAGTAGTTAATATATAGGCAACCAGTAATTTCCATCAATTATGGTGATTATGTGCAAGACACTGAATTTGCTAATTGGTTCAAACATTATGTGAGAATTATTAAGTTTTAAATTTTTGAATTATTTAATTTATTATTTTCTTTTATTTGTTTTTATCAATTTTTTAATTTATGTCACAAGTAATTGATCCTTCAAATGGAGATTCAAATATTTTCATTTAGAATCTAAGGCCCATTTAGATATGTGACAACATATCCTGATATTTTGTGAATGGATATAAATTTCACATAATCGGGCATGATTCTTCTAAAATAACAATGAATAGTGGTGTATGCATTAAAGGTGTAGGGTATAATTCAGATGAGATTGATTATTATGGTCAACTCAAAGAAGTTATTGAGTTGGGGTATCCTGGAGTCAAAAATAATAGGATTGTATTATTTAAGTACGAGTGGGTTGATCCTATACGAAATGTGGGCACAAAGATTCATTCTGATTATAAGCTAGTGGATAATAACTATAAACATAGAAATAATCGATATGAGCCATTTATTATGTCAGTTCAATCTGCTCAAGTATATTATTGCACATATCTGAGTTTAATTCATGATAATAGTGATTGGTGGGTGATATGCAATATCAAAGCTCAGTCAAATTTTGAATTACCAATATCACAACAAAGAAGTCCAGACTTAGATATTGCACTGACATTCTAAAAAGATGACATAAATAATATTGAACCCGTGAATATAGATGAAGATCCAGAAAATTTATGTGACTTAAATGGTGGCATAATAGAAATTGAAGATGATCAAAATCTATCTGAAGATGAGTTCAAACTTCTATCAGAATCAAATGAATAATCAGAAGATCCATTGGAGGATGACAGTGATGCTAATATTTAAATTATTATAATTTTATAATAATATTAAACTATCAAAAACTTTTTATATTTTGTTGAAATCTATCGGAGTGTTTTATTCTAAAATGCATGCTTTTTCATCATATCACTATTATTTGTTCTATGTTTTATTTTGTACAGCAGATGGTGCCTATAGGACATGGCCATGGTGGAGGTGGACGTGGACATAGAAATGAACCAGATTCATCTAGTATGCTATATCATGTTGTAGAATTAGTACTATCTCATAGCCACCATATCCAGACTTTAAAATCACAATCACCATCTTCATTTCTATCACCATCACCATCATTGAGACCTCTACTATCACCATTATCAGATGTAAGCCCACCACCCATTGTGCTTCCTGCACACACTTTTGATCCATCTCTATCTTCTATACTACATTTTATACTGATAGTTTCCCCATTTACAAATCCAACGACATCATCAAATTTTGTGCCTTCCTCTACTGTAAGTGCAAAGTTAGAAATTGAAATTGTGGATGAGATGTAAAAAAATATGTAAAAATGTCTTGAAAAAAAGATTTGATGTTTCTATTAGTGGTTTTTTATATTGTTATGATTTGCTTGTTGTCAATGTTATTTATTTAATTGTACAATTTTATCTATCTCACAAGTGTTCGACTATAATGACAATGTCTTTCAAAAAATGGCTTATTCTAAAGCATTCTTCTGGAAAAAAGTTTTGAATCGACAAAATGGTCCTATTTTAATGACTTTCAGGTAAAAATAACAAAATAAAAGTATTGAAAAATAATTATGAAATTACTTAACTATTATGTTGGTTATTATTCAAACAGTAAATAATTATATTCTTGTTGTTAATATAAATCTTTTGTGATTTTCTATATATAGAATCAATGAACATGAGCACTCAAATTTGATGGAAAGATAGAGTCATTATGGGAGATCAAAGGTGCTCAACGATATTCTGATTTTGTCCATAAATTGAAAAATATAAAAGAAATGCATGATTTTATATTTGAGGATGACTGGCCTGAGTGGCTTAAGTATTGGGAGGAGCCAGATGTGAAAATAAAATCAGATATTGCCAGCAAAAATTGAGGAAGTAAGGTAGCTGGACTAGGTACATGAATTTTTCGACACATAGGAGGGTCAAATTCGAGCATTGAGCATGCTTGAGATATGGTACAATTTTAAAATTTTAAACATTTATTATTTAATGGTTGTCGTAATAGTCCAATAAATCAAATCTCTGCATGGTTTTATTAATTTTTTTAAATTTATTGATCATTTATTTTTTAATGACTTAATAAAAACATATTCTAGGTTGGAGAACTGGGCGAGATCCAAATTTTTATGAGATTTTCAGGAAGATGCATGTGATGAAAGTGGGTGGTCAGTTTGTTGACAACAAATCTTAGATGATTGTTGTAAGAATTTGTTATATTAATAAGATTTTATAATACTATAGTACATTTTGAAAATTGGTTGGAATGCAAAATATTTATTTTATTTTTGTATATCTAGAATAGTTTTTTTCTCTATTTTATCTCAGGACCTAATGGAGGAACGTGTGACAGCTGCTCATCAACAAGTTGAGGGTTCTATGAATCCTCAACCAAGTGACTATGATCCTATTTATTTGGAGACCATAGGAGGTCGAAAGAAACAATGAGTGTATGGAATCGGCTTGAAGGGAGTGGCATTTTGTTGTAGCAGTCATGCTTCTAATTCATCTGTCTCAGTAATGGTGGATGAGGCGGTCGAAAAACAAGAAATGGAAACAAATGAACGTATTGTAGTTATAGAGACCGAAATGAAAAAGAAGGATGTGTAGATATCTCATTTGAAGGAAGAAATATATGAAATTAAAGAACAGAAGGATGAGAAGATATCTCATTTGAAGGAAAAAATATATGAAATTAAAGAACAGAAGGTTGATCAGTATACTAATTTGATGGAAGAATGCAAAAAATTAAAGAAATAAATGATGTGATGAAAGAAATTAAGAATGCAACAGTAGATGTCCTATATGGAGTCATAGTTAGAGGCATTAGCGCAACAAATAGCATTCTGAGATCCAGTTATGAAACCTCACAGGAGAGGCTAGCATTCCCTACAAATTATGAGGATGATTTCGTATGAGAATTATTTCTGAACTATTATTTATTTTGTCTATCTATAGCAAATAATCATGATATTTTTTTGCAGGTTTCAATTTTTTATTATGGCTTAGTTCTTTACTTTTCTGATTAACCTAATTATATATCTTTGTAGGACACATTAATTGAGACACATGAAAAAATTTTGATTCAGAGCATTCAGATATTGTCACGGTCCTTCCAATGCATTGGTCCCATATTTACCAATTTCAATTTTATCAAAAGGAGGGCTAGCTTATTTTATCTTTATTATTCCTAAAAGTTTTTTTTGCACTCATTTTCTCTCTAAACATATTTGCTAGACATCTTATGGATTTTTGTTAAAGCTGTATGACAATCAACTTTAATTTGTGTTTGTTCATGCCTATAATAACTATTTTTATATATTTGTGAAGATGTTTGTGTGTCTCCAAATTGTTTGGGTAAAGTTTTAGCATATTATTGGTATGTAAAAGTCTATTATTAGAAGTAGTAGCAGTGGTAGTGGCTACAGCAGTGGCAATGATGGTAGCGGAGACGGTGAAAGCGGTAGTGGTGGTAGTGGTGGCGGTCGTAGTGCTGACAGAAGCAATGGTATTGGCAGCGACAATGTCAGCGGCGATAGGAGTGGCAGCATTAGCAGCGGCATGAGTGGCAGCCGCAGCGACGATAGGAGTGGCAGCATTAGCAGCGGCATGAGTGGCAGCGGCAGCGGCAGTGGTAGCGGGAGCAGCAGCAAGAGCAACAAATGCGGTATATATGCACGTATAAAGTCAGTATATACATACATATAATAATGTTTTACTTTATGTACATATATACTAAGTATATTTGTACTTAGTATATACGTACACATAATACGATAGTTTTTATGTACATATACTACAGTAATATATGTACGAGTAAAATGCTAGTATATATTTACATATATACTGTAGGATTATATATTTATCAAAAGATACCTTTTTTTCATTTTAATTTTACTAAGTGATTTAAATTTTTACAGATATGATACCGTATTGTTCCTCATACAAAACTTGTATAAATGATGGAAATTTTAACTAGACATTACGTGCCGTGACTCAGACAACTTTGTCGCAGTAGAAAAATGGTGATCAGAGGAGCAAAGGGAGAGAAAGAAACATTAATAAATGAATATATTATACTTTATGCACTGTCAGCAGATACATTGATGAATAATATGTAAAAAAATTTTTGTTATTTTTTTATTTCAATTATGTAAAAAATTGAATTAGAATAAGTTATTAAATGATTTTAATTTTTGTTTATTATAAATTATTTATAGTTTTATTTTTTATTCAATTTTATATTAAAATATTAAATTATTTAATTAAAAAATTTTAAAATAAATTAAATTCTGAAAATAATTTTGAAATTAAAATAGATAGGGAAAAATCTCTTGGTAAATTAGCTAGGGATAATTCCCTAGCTAATTTACCAAGGGAAATCTTTATTTTAATCGGTTGCTAAATTTATTTAGCTAAGGACCATTTCCATCGCTAAATTTTAGTGACCAGCACTTTAGCTTGGGAATCTTCCGTCACTAATTTTGTTTAGTGATGGAAAATCTCATTTAGCTTGCTAATTTTGCGAGGGAATTTGTCTTTTTTAGCAAGGGATTTTTCCATCGCTAAATTTTTAGCTAGGGACATTTTCCTCTTGCTAAATTTTAGCAACCAGCACTTTAGATAGGGAACTGATCCGTCATTAATCCGTCACTATCCCTCATTTAGCGACGGAAAATGCCCATTTAGTTAGGGAATTATCCTTAGTTATATGGGATTTTTCTTGTTGTGTGTAGGGAATGGGCATGAGATATAGTTTCGGAAAGATTTTGTGGAAAAGGGGAAGTAGAGAAGGGTTATAAAAAAAAGAAGAGAAAAATGGAGATAGAAAGGGAATGGCTAGGGGAATATAGGTGGTCACACGATGAACTCCTATCATAATCAAAGTCGGATTCAAAGAGTTGGCCCTTTATTATTATTATTAATGAGCCACTTAATCTGGAGCTAAATAGGATAAGAGATGATATACAACTGTATAAAGAGAGAAGAGGGCCTAACAAAAGGGATAAGGCAATGGAAGCAATCAAGCACATGGGAATGACATTAGGAATGGGGGAAAAATCAGGCAATGATTTTGGTAATTCTAATAGTAAATTATGGATAATGTAGGAGAATAATCTAGACAATGAAATTATAAAGGAATCCGAACAAATAATCACTTTTAAAATAAGCCCTCAGTCGGAGGCAATTATGTCAGTGGTGTATGCAAAGAATGGAAAAAATGATAAAAAGTCACTATGACAAGAAATGAAAAAACTAGAATCAAAGAATATGCCTTGGTCAATAGAAAGAGATTTTAACGTGATTAGAAATATAACAAAAAGGGGGGGGACCCCCAGATGCATGAGCTATAACTTATTTTAATAATGAGGCTATTGCTAATGCAAATTTAATGAAAGTATATTTCTTAGGCTCCAAGTATACATGGTGTAAAATTGTAACAAAACAGGAGTAATCTGGTCTAGACTAGATAATATACAATACAATACAAAATTGGTAGAGAAGTTTAGAGCTATCAGAGTTAGACATCTAAATAGGACCTACTCAAACAAGATTACTTGAAAATATGGTCTAGATTAGATAATCCACAGAAATGCCTGGAATATAGACCTATTAGACTATGTAATATGGTATATAAAATTCAAACAAAATTACTTCAAAATAGATTAAGTAATATTCTCCCTAAGATTATTTTAGTAGAGTAAATGGGTTTTGTTAAAAATAGGTTATGATGGAAAATATAAATTTAGCTTTAGAATGATGAAGGATATCAGAGCCAAAGTGTGAGTGCGCAACGTGGTAATAAAACTGGATCTATCTAAGGCATTTGATAGAGTGGAATGGAGCACATTATGTTATGTAATGAAGAAGATGGGTTTTTCAGAATTTTGGATAAACATGATATTTAGATTTGTAACAAGCATATGGGTTAAAATACTCATAAATGGTCTGGTAAGTAGTGATTTAAGCCAGACATGGGGCTAAGAAAAGGTGACCCACTCTCACCTTTGCTCTTTAACATATATTTAAAGTTATTAACTCTAAATATAAAAGAGAGAATGAGAATGGAAAAAATATTAACTTATAAGTATCCGACTAACACTTCTATAGTGAGCTGCCTTGCATATGCATATAATCTAATTATCTTTATAAACTCAAGCAACAATTTGATTAGAATTTTGTTGAGATTATTTAAGGTCTTAGAAAAAGAAATAGGCTGATTATTGAATAAAAATAAATGTCAAATTAATAGCGGGGAAATCCCCCGAAAAGATTTTCTAAATTATTAAAAGGATCACAGGCTTTGCACAAAAGAAATGTGCATATCTGGGGTGCCCAATTTTTGAAGGAAGAGTAAGAAATGAATATTTAACTTTCTTAGTGGAAAGAATGAGAAAGAAAATTTCTAGTTGGAAAGATAACTTACAAAGTATCATAGGAAGAGTCACTTTAATAAAGAATATTCTTCAGAATTCTTTAGTGCATATACTTATGACAATACAACCCCCAAACAACGTGGCGGGAGAATTAGAAAAAGAGATATTGAATTTTTATGGGGTAATAAAGATGGGAAACAAAAGCTTCATTGGAAAAAATGAAAGGACTTATGATACCCTAAGGGTGAGCAGAATTAGGATTCACCGAATTAAAGGACTTGAAAAATGCTTGGGCATCTAAAAACAAGTATAGATTCAAAGAAAATGAAAGTATATGGACAAAATTCATGAGAGGTAAATACAATATAAAAAATAATTAGTTTAAAGATAGGAGAAATGCCTCTAAAATCTAGAAGCTAATGTTAAAGCAACTAGAGCTAGTAGACAATTATTCTATGCTAAACAAGAGTGGATGGAAATGGAACCCGAATCCACAAGGTACATTTTCATTAAAAAGTGCTAAAATTCTTGTAAGAATGAAAAGATCCCCACAGAAAGCATTTAAATGGAAATGGAAAAATGATAATCCACAAAAGATAAAAATATATATGTGGAGAGTTCTAACAAATGCCATATCGATCAATGTTAATATACAAAAAAAAGGGATATGGATGGCATCAATATACAAATGCTGCCATGAGGCAATTGAAGACATAGATCATTTTTTTTAGAAGAGAAGATAGCGACGAAAGTATGGAGACTGTTAGAAAGTGATGCATAAATTAAAATAAGATAACCTCATTAAAAGACAAACTAAAAAACTAGAGAGAGGTGAATATGCAAACAAAAACACATAAATAGATAAAAAATTATATCTCACACATAGCAATTTGGTGTATATGGAAAGCAAGAAATAAGAGTAGATTTGATGGATCCTCAATGAATGTGAAATATATATTAGTGGAGATAAAAAAGGCTTGTTCAGATATTTCAGAAATACACCCAATAAAGGGCATAGATCGAAAGATAGAAAGGAGCATGAAAGATGCATGAAGATTAGCATTCAAAAAGGAGAACTCAAAAAAATTAAGAAGTTTTTCATGTAATAAGCCTGCATAGGGAAGACTCGCATTAAAAGCCTTTTCGGCTCTACATGCAGAGATACTGGCTTTGAAGAAAGGACTGCTAATTTGTGCAAATAAAGGCTTACACAAAATCTCGGACCAAGTAGATTCAAGAATATTAGTGGACCTAGCCTCAAGTAAATTAAATAGGTGGAAATATGAGGAAGAGGTAGATTTGATAATGTGTTTTTTGATAAGATTGAATGGTACAATCAAACATATGTATAGGGAAGGAAATGCGGTAGCAGACAAACTAGCAGAGATGGGGTATAAAAAAGGAAGCAAATGTTTGATACATAGATATCCCGAATAGAGTGAAAGGATTGGTAAAGATAGATAGAACAGGTTTTCTTTATATTAGATTACAAAAAAATATTATAAATAAGAATCAAAAGTAGGCTGGGGGACTACCTATCATTAAATATATAGTTGTGCATATAGGTAGAAACTATTTGCAGGAAGCATAGAAAATTGGGAGTGAAAGGGATGGGTAGCAAGATAATATAGGTGCTGTGAGAACAAGTAGGCATGAAAGTAAAAGAAGATAGATCCATGGCTGGAAGGGGAAGAGGTCCACAGAATATTGCACAAATAGAAAGGGGTTGGGGAATTAATTTGTATTGGTTTTTGTAAGGGTGATATTGTATGGTAATATGGAGAAATGGGTAGTAACTAGGTATATTATATGGGGTAGGATAGTAGAGTATCCGGTTTTGCAGGTTACAACATAAGTGGAAGCCAAGTTTCAGCAAGAAGCTGGAGCTTCTAAGAAAATTTACAGATATAAAGAAAAAGGAATGCAGAAGAAAAATAGTTATGCTTCATTTGTTGTTGTTTAGATACAAGATTGTTAAAGGATGCAAACTGAGGGTGAAGTTTTAAGAAAATAGGAGAAAGAGGAGGGAGTATTATTACTAGACTATATGATTATTTTGTTTAGTGGACTGTAATTGTTAGGGATAGGGGTGTATTAAGGGATAAGGGTAGAGGTAATTGAGAAATGATGGAGGATGGGATGGTGGATTTTTTGCATTATTTGTTTTGTAGATGAAAGTAGTAGAAGATCAAAAATAATAATAGACGAAAGGGTTCAACTCAGCAAAGCAGAAAGAGTAGAGAGGGATTTATGGGCAGCAAAGAAGCAGAATCCTAGAACAAAAGAGAGATAGAGGATAGGGGGAGTATATCCAGAAATGGCAACATGGAAACGAGAAATAAAGAAAGAAGGAAACCTTCCTAATTACATGGCTAAAAATTTTAATAAAAGCTACAAAGATTAAAAAGCAAAAGGATGAGGCTGCACAAAATTTGTTGGTTTTAATTTTACTTTGCATGAAAATGAAGAAGCATTATTCAAAGCATCATGATTTGAGTCATACAGGATATGGATCAGAGAAACCGAAAACAAATATATTATGTGGTTGCAGTGTTTTATTATTGCATGAAGGAAACAAATTGAAAGGAAAAAACTTGCAAAAAGGTGGGGGGAATCATTAAAAGGATTAAATCAATGAGGAGTTGAACAAGATAAATGAATGAGATGGAGCAAGATAAGTGTGAAAGTGGAAACATCATATAAGGAAAAGATTCAATATATGCTTTGAGAAGACAAAGTAGGTTTGATTGAATCTAAGGATAGGACTGCACAAAGCATGCAACTCAAAGAATAGAATAGAAAAAAGAAGACATTTAGGTCCGGAGGAGGAAAGAATGGATTATAAAAGCTGAAGTACTACAAGTTCATAAGAACCCATTAAGGCAGAAGTATGGGCAAGCAAAATAAAATTTGATTAATACTTAGTAGAATTAAGGTCTATTATGTTAGTATTCAAGATAGTTCTAGAATGTTCTATAAAAGGGTAAGGGGTAGTAGTACTATAATTTGTAACAACGGTATTCCTCCACAAAAAAAGAGGGTAAGTTAATAAAAGAAACCTTATAAAAAAAAGAAAAATATGAAGAATAAGAAGAATTAAAAAAATAAGAAGAATTAGAAAAATAAGAATAATAAGAAAAATAACAAGAATAAGAAGAAAAAGAAGTATAATAAAAATAAGTAGAATAAAAAGAATAAGAAGAATATGAAAAATATATAAAAATAATAAGAAGAATAACAAGAATGAAAAGATTATTAAAAATAAGAATAAAAAGATAATAAATAATAAGTATAATAAGAAAAATAATAAGAATAAGAAGAATAACCCACATCTGAAGCTGAAGTAAAGCTTGTAGGGGGGGGGGGGGGGGTTGCGGAAAAAGCTCGTTGATAGGATAGGCTTGATAAAGGACAAAAGGGAAAGGGATACAACTATGGTGGCTGGAAGCACTATTCAAATCAGAGCCTAAGGTCAGACTAGTTATGATACGAGGGGATCCAAGCTCATAAAAAAAATTCTTATTGAAATGCAAGGAATTTATATTTAAATAAGAGGTAGAATTTTGTTTTTTAATTTTGTAGATTAAGGAGTATAAAGGGTGTAAGAGGGTTAAGGGTAGTATTAATTTGTAACAATGGTATTCATCCATCAAAAGAGAGGGTTATAATAATAAAACAAACATTCCAAACAAAAAAAAAGAATAAGAATAATAAAAAAATTATGAAATAAGAAGAATAAGAATAATAAAAAGAATAAGAAGAATAAAAAGAATAACAAAATTTAAAAAAATAATAAAAATAAGTAGAATAAGAAGAATAAAAAAAATAAGAAAAATATTAAGAAAAAGAAGAATAAGAAGATAAAGAAAAATAAGAAGAAAAATAATAATAAGAAAAAAATAAGAATAATAATTAGAATAAAAAGAAAAATAAGAATAAAAATAATAAAAAAAATAAGAAGAATTAGAAGAAAAAGAAGAATACGAAGAATAAATAGAATATGAATAATAAGTAGAATAATAAGAATAAAAAAAAGTAAGAAGAAAAAAAAGAAAAATTAGATAAAGAAGAATATGAAGAATAAGTAGAGTAAGAAAAATAAAAGTAATAACATCAATAAGAAGAATAATAAGAATAAAAAGTATAAGAAGAATAAGAAGAATAAAAGAATAAAAAGAATAAGAAGAATAAGAAGAATAATAAGAATAAAAAAAATAAGAAGAATAAGAAGAATAATAAGAAAAAGAAGAAAACAAAGAATAAAAGAATAAGAAGAAAAAGAAGAATAAATGATTGATAAGAATAAAATAATTAGAAGAATAAATAGAATAAGAAGAATAAGAAAAAGAATAAGAATTAGAAAAATAAGTAGAATAAAAAGAATAACTAGAAAAGAAGAAAAAGAAGAAAAAGAAGAAAGAAAAGAAAAAGAAGAAAAAGAAGAAAGAAAAGAAAAAGAAGAAAAAGAAGAAAAAGAGGAAAAGGAAGAAAAGGAAGAAAAAGAAGAAAAGGAAGAAAAAGAAGAAAAGGAAGAAAAGGAAGAAAAGGAAGAAAAGGAAGAAAAGGAAGAAAAGGAAGAAAAGGAAGAAAAAGAAGAAAAAGAATAAAAAGAAGAAAAAGAAGAATTATAAAAATAAGTAGAATAAAAAGTATATTAAGAATAAGAAGAATAAGAAGAATAAGAAGAATAAGAAGAATAAGAAGAATAAGAAGAATACAAAGAATAAAAAAAAATAAGAATAAGAAAAATGAGATGACTAAAAAGAATAATAAGAATAAAAAAAATTAGAAAAATAAGAAGAATAACAAGAATGAAAAGAATATTAAAATAAGAAGAATAAGAAAAATAAAAATTTAATGAAAAATAAGTGGAATAAGAAAAATAAGTGGAATAAGAAAAATAATAAGAATAAGAAAAATAATAAGAATAAGAACGATAAGAAGGATAAGAAGAATAAGAAGAATAATAAAAATAAAAAAATATGAAAAATAAATAGAATAAAAAAAATAACAAGAATAAAAAAAATAAGAAGAATAAGAATAATTAGATGAGTAAGAAGAATAAGATGAATAAGATGAATAAGATGAATAAGAAGAATAATAAAATGAGAAGAATAAGAAGAATAATAAGTATAAGAAGTATAAGAAGAAGAATAATAATAAGAATAAGAATAATAAGAATAATAAGAATAATAAGAATAATAAGAATAATAAGAAGAATAAGAAGCATAACAAATTTAGAAAAATAATAAAAATATGTAAGAAGAATAAGATGAATAAGAAGAAAAAGAAGTATATAAGAATAAGAAGAATAAAAAAAATATGAATAAAATAATAATAACAATAATTAGAATAATAATAACAATATTAAAAGAATAATAAATACAAGAAGAATAAGAAGAATAAAAAGAATAAATATAATATGAATAATAAGAAGATTCATAAGAATACAAAAAAGTAGGAAGAATAAGAAGATTAAAAAGAATATGTACAATAATATGAAAATGATGCATAAGATGACTAAGAATAATAATAAGAATTAGAAAAATAAGTAGAATAAGAAGAATAAAAGTAATAAAATGAATAAGAAGAATAATAAGAATAAGAAGAATAAGAAGAATAAGAAGAAACAGAAGAATAAGAAGAATAAGAAAAATAAGAAGAATAAGAAAAATAAGAATAATAATATAAATAAATAGAATAAGATGGATACGAAAAATAAGAAGAATTAAAGAATATGAAAACTCAGAAGAAAAATGAGAATAAAAAGAATAAGAAGAATAAAATGAATAATTAGAATAGATGAATAATAAGAATTTAAAAAATAACAAGAATAAGAAGAATAAGAAGAATAAAAGAATAAGAACAATAAAAGAATAAGAAGAATAAGAATAATAAAAGGAATATGAATAATATATAAAATAAGAAGAATAAGAAAAATAAAAAGAATAAGTATAATAAGAATATTAAGAAGTATATTAAAATTAGAAGTATAAGAAGAATAAAAAAATAAGAAGAATAATTGGAATTAGTGGAATAAGAAGAATACGAATAATAAGAATAATAAGAATGATAATAAGGATAATAAGGATAATTAGAATAAGAAGGATTAGAAAGATAAAAAGAATAAAAAGGATAAAAAGGATAAGAGGATAAGAAGTATAATAAGTATAAGAAGTATAAGAAGGATAAGAAGAATAAAAGAACAAAAAAAAATAAAAATAAAAAGAATATGAATAATATTTAGAATAAGAAAAATAAGAAAAATAAAAATAATAAAAAGTATAATAATTATAATAAAAATAATAAGAATAATAAAAAAATAAGACCTATAAGAAGAATACGAGAAATAAGAGTAATAAAAAAAATAAGATGAATGAGAAGAATAAGAAGAATAAGAAGAATAAGAAGAATAAGAATATAAGAAGAATATAAAGAATAAGAAGAATAATAAAATAAGAAGAATATGAAGAATAATAAGAATAAGTAGAATAAGAAGAATAAGAAGAATAAGAAGAATTAGAAAATTAAGAATAGTAAGAAGAATAAGAATAATAAGAAGAATAATAAGAAGAATAATAAGAAGAATAATAAGAATAAGAAAAATATGAAGAATATGAAGAATAAAAAGAATAAAAAGAATAAGAAGAATAAGAATAATAAGAAGAATAAAATAAATAAGAAGTATAATAAGAATAAGAAAAATAAGAATATCAAGAAGAATAAGAATAAAAAAATGAAATGAATAATAAGAATAAAAATGAAAATAAGAATAAGAAGAATAAAAAAAATAAGAAGAATAAAAATAATAAAATTAATAAGAAGAATATGATAAATAAGAAGAATAAAAATAATTAGAATAATAAAGAGAATAAGAAGAATAAGAAAATTAAGAAAAATAACAAAAATAATACAAATTTTAGAATAAGATGAGTTAGAAGGATAAGACGTATTAGAATAATAAGAATAATAAGAAGAATAAAAAAATAAGCAGAATAAGAATAATAATTATAATGAGAAGAATAAGAAGAAAATAAAGAATAAGAAGAAAAATAAGAAAAATCTCATATAGCTAGGGATAATTCCCTAGCTAAATGAGCATTTTCCATCACAAATGGGGATAGTGACTGATTAAAGCTTGATTGGTTCCCTATCTAAAGTACTCTTCACTAAAATTTAGTGAGAAAATTTTTTTCTATATAAAAATTTAGCAACGAAAAATCCCTAGATAAAAAAAATATTTTCTCTAGCAAAATTAGCAAGCTAAATGAGATTTTCAGTCACTGAACGGATTTAATAACGAAAACTTTCATAAGCTAAAGTACTCTTCGCTAAATATTAAACGGAAATAATCCCTGGCTAAATAACTTTAACGACATAAAAAATCACTTGCTAAAATAAAAATGTCCCTATCTAATTTAATAGTGGATTTTTCCCTTGCTAATTTAGCAAGAGTTTTTTTTCTATTTAAATTAGCTAGGGAAATTCCCTAGCTAAATTAGCTAGAAAAAATTTGCTAAATTTCCTTTGAAAATTTTCCTAGTTATTTTAATTTCAAAACTATTTTCTGAATTTAATTTATTTTGAAATTTTTTAATTAAATAATTTAATATTTTTATATCAAATTTAATAAAAATAGAAACTATAAATGATAATTTATAATTAACAAAAAATAAAATCATTTAATAACTTATTCTAATACAATATTTTACTTAATTAAAATAAAAATATAACAACATTTTATAACAAATTTTTCATCAATTTATTTGCCGACAGTGCATAAAGTATAATCTATCCATTCATTGCCGTTGTTTCTCTTCCTCTGCTCCTCTGATCACCATTTTTCTACTGTGACAAAGCTCTCCGAGTCACGGTGCATCATGTCTAGTGAAAAATCTCATTACATATACAAACTTTGTATGGAGAACAATGCGATAGCACATTTGTAAGAAATTTAACCACAGTGAAATTAAAATAAAAAAAGTTATGTTTTGATAAATCTATGATATTATAGTATATCTATAAATATATTAGCATTTCACTCATACATATATTACTACACTATATGTACATAAAAACTCCAGTATTATGTGTACATATATACTCAGTACAAATATACTCAGTATCTATGTACATAAAATACTGCAATATTATATGTATGTATATACTGAGTATAAACATATGTATATACTGCATTTGTTGCTGTTGCTGCTGCTACCACTTCTACTACCGCTCTTACAACAATTCTCGCTGTCACTGCCACTCCTGCCACTACTACCGCAATCTCTGCTACTCTGCCACCGTCAATGCTGCTGCCACCGCCACCGCCACCGCCGTTGCTGCCACTACTGCCACTACCACTACTGCTACTGCTGTAGTTATTGCTACCACTACCATAGCTGCCTCCACTGCTATTGCCTCTACCGATGCTGCCATAGCGGCTGTTACTGATGCTGCCACTATCACTACTAGAACTGCTTGTGGTGCTACTACCACTACTGCCTCCGCTGCCAGTGTTGCCACTGATGCAATCACTGCTGCCACTAGCAGTGCTTCCGCCACTACCGGTGCTGCTGCCACTTTCGCCTCTTTGGCCCCTGCCGTCACTTCCCCTACCGCCACTTCCATGACTACCTCCGCTTCCGTGGCCACTACCATCCCCGCTTCCACCCCCTCTACTACGGCCGCAACTACCGCTACATCTGCGGCTAATAATAAAAGTATGGAGGGTGATGATGATCGACTAGTGAACTTGAGATTTAGCAAGTTTTTGACGAGGTGAAGATGAGCTGCTTCTCCCAGAATTACCCCACAATACACCAGCGTCATCATCAACATCATTCTAAGACCTAGTACAATTAGAACCAATCATTGCAGAATCTAGAGCAACAAAACTTATTTACTCATACATTCTCTTTTTACCATGTGATAATTGCATAAAAATACAATTACTAATATTTTTATGACCAACCTTTATCTGCCTAGCTGGCCTGGACCAGAAATATCATTCCACAGCTTTAAGAACAGTCTAATATCCATTGTATCTATGTACATATATACTGAGTATATATGTACAAATATACTCAGTATATATGAGCATATATACTTGATATATACGTACTTATTTACTCAGTATATACGTAGATATATACTCAGTATATACATACATGTATACCAAGTATATATGTACGTATATACCACTGTATTATATGTACGTATATAAACTCACATAGCTTTGGATGACACACACAGTTGTACTTTAATGCAAATACACATACCATCAAAACAACAGAAGAAATAATCTAGGACTTAAAAAACACGCATATAGGTTTCTCAGGCATGGTCAGCATTTCTAGTTCTTTTTCCTCTTGTAGTACACGCATATAGAGAACATTGTTACACCTGCAAATGGAGCATAACATACTACATTTACAAACCAATAATCGATAACAAGCAATCGCATATCTGAACTGTGATGACTGATATCTGCACAAGTGTAACAATGGAGCAGTGTGGAGGCCTAGCCAAGGCTTTTACATACATATAATAGACTAAAACTCTACCCAAAAATTTTGGGGACACAAACATATTCACACACACACACACACACACACATATAGTTATTATAGACATGAACAAACACAATTTAAAGTTGATTGTCATACAGCTTCAACAAAAATTTAATTAAATAATTTAATATGTTTATATTAAATTGAATAGAAATATAACCTATAAATGATAATTTTTAATTAACAAAATAATTCATTTATTAATTTATTCTAATACAATATTTTACATAACTAAAACAAAAAAATAACAAAATTTTATTACATCTTAGTCATCAATGTATTTACTGACAATGCATAAAGTATAATCTATCCATGCATTGATGTTGCTTTCTCTCCCCCTGCTCCTCTGATCACCAAATTTTTGCGGTGAAAAAGCTGTCCGAGTCACCATGCATCATATCTATTGAAAAATCTCTTCACTTATACAATACTTCATATGGGAAATAATGTTGTACCATATTTCTAAGAAATATAAACCACTCAATCAAATTAAAATAAATAAAAAAAAAGCTATGTTTTGATACATATATATTACCATAGTAAATATGTACATATATACTAGCATTTCACTCTAACATATATTACTATAGTATATGCACATATAAAATATAGTATTATGCGTACATATATACTCAGTACATATATCTACATAAAATATGTACATATATACTCAGTATATATGTCTATATATATTCAGTATATATGTACATATAAACTATAGTTTGTATGTACATATAACTATAGTTTTATGTACATATAAACTATTGTATTATATTGAGTACATATATACTCAGTATATATGTAAATAAAATAGTGCAGTATTATATGTACATATATATTGACTATATAAATAAGTATATACCGTATTTGTTGTTGTTGCTGCTTCTTCCACAGCTATTGCTGATCCTACTACTACTGCCATTGTTGATGTCGCTGCCGATGCCGATGCCGCTACTGCCACTGCTACCACTATTGCCGCTGTTGCTGCTGCTCCCATGGCTGCCGCTATTATCACTACTTCCAGTGCTACCGTTCCTCCCATTACTGCCGCTACTATCACTACTGCCGCCACTGCCACTATTGCCACCTCTGCTGCTGCCGCCACCACCACTGCCGCTACTACCGTCGCTGATAATAAAAGTGGAGCTAGTGATGATGCTCGACTGATGAACTTTAGATTGAGTGAGTTTTTGACGTGGCAGCGAGCTGCTTCTCCCAAAATAGGATCTGATATTCCTCCTGGACTAGAATTACACAATACTACACGAGCATCATCATCATCATCATTCTAAGATCTAGTACAATTAGAACCAATCATTACAGAATCTAGAGCAACAAAACTTATTTACTCATACGTTTGCTTTGTACCATGTGATAATTGTATATCAATACAAATACTAAGATTTTTATGACCAACCTTAATCTGCCTGGCTCGCATGGACCAGAAATATCATCCAACAGCTTTAGGAAAAGTCTAATATTCATTGCTTTTATTACCTACATTAGTGAGCAATGCACGATGATTACAAAACTAGCCCGATCAATTATATATTCAAAAGTGTGTCTGTGTGTAATAGGTGTGTACATATAACTATATATACATGTCTACAAATAAATATATGCACCCACTTATGTATATACTCAGTATATACATACGTATATACTAAAGTATAAAAGTATGTATATGCTAAGCATATCCGTACGTATATACTACAGTATAAAAGTACATATATACCGAGTATATACATACGTATATACTGCAATATATATGTATGTATGTACTGAGTATATATCTACATATATACTCAGTATATATGAACATATATACTTGGTATATACGTACTTATATACTTAGTATATACATAGATATATAATTAGTATATACATATATTTATACCAATTATATATGTACATTTATACTACAGTATTTTATGTAAGGATATATAATCATAGCCTTAAATGACACACACACTTGTACTTTAATTCAAATACACATACCACCAAAGACAAAAGAAGAAAATAATATAAGACTTAAAAACACGCATATAGGTCTTTCAAGCATGGTCAGCATTTCTCATTCTTTTTCTTCTGGGACTCCACGAAGATAGAGAACATTTTTAAACCTGCACATAAAGCATACCATACTACATTTACAAACCAATAACTAATAACAAGCAGTTACAGATCTGAATTGCGACTATGCATATCTACACAAAATAAGAGTGTAAAGAGCAAACATGCATTTGCATGAAATTAAATTTTTGGTTTATCTCATAACTTCAAAAGCTAAGGTGTTGTTCCCAGCACCATGGAGGACCAGCCAAAGCTTTTACATAATTATAATAGGCTAAAACTCTACCCAAAAATTTCACAGACACACAAGCATATTCACAGATATATAAAAATAGTTATTATAGATATGAACAAACACAAATTAAAGTTGATTGTCATATAGATTCAACAAAAATCCAAAAGATGTCTATCAATGATGTTTAGAGAGAGTGTGTGCAAAAATAAAATATTTTAGGAATAATAAAGATAATATAAGCTCGGCCTCCTTTTGATAAAGATGAATTCAGTAATTATGGGACCCATGTATTGGAAGGAACGTGTCAATGTCTGAATGCTTTGAATCAGAATTTGTTCGTGCATCTAAAAAAATGTGTCCTACAGAGATTCATTATTAGGTTAATCAGAAAAGAAAATAACAAAACCAAAATAATAAAAATAGAAACCTACAAAAAAATATCATAATTATTTGCTACACATAGACAAAAATAAATAACAGTTCAGAAATAATTCTCATATTAAATCATCCTCAGATATAAAATCTGGCATTTCTTTCATATTCTTCAATTTTGGACAAAATGAGAATACCATTGAGTAGCTTTTATCTCTCATAATGACTTTATCTTTCCATCAAATATGGGTGCCTATGTGCACTGATTCTATATATAGAAAAATCACAAAAGAATTTATATTAACAACAAGAACATATTTATTTACTGCTTGAATAATAACCAACATAATAGTTAAGTAATTAGATAATTATTTTTCAATGCTTTTGTTTTATTATTTTTACATGAAAGTCATTTAAATAAGACTTTTTTGTCAATTTAGAAACTTTCTTCAAGGAGAATGCTTTAGAATCAGCCATTTTCTTGAAAGAATTTGTAATTATAGTCAAACACTTGTGAGATGGAATAAAACTATACAAATAAATAAATAACATTGAAAACAAGCAAATCATAACAATATAAAAAAAACCACCGACAGTAACATCAAAATTTATTTTCAAGTCATATTTACAAGTTTTTCTTTTACCTCCCATCTACAATCTCAATTATTAACTTTGCACTGACAGTAGAGGAAGACACGACATTTGATGATGTCGTTAATTTTGTAAATAGGGGAACTATCGATGTAAAATGTGGTATAGAAGATAGAGATGGAAAAAAGTGTGTGTAGGAAGCACAATGGGTGGTGGGCTTACATCTGATAAAGGTTATAGTAGAGATCTCAATGATGGTGATGATGATAGAAATTAAGATGGTGATTGTGATGTTGAAGTCTGAATATGGTGGGAATGAGATGGTACTGATTCTGCAACATGATGTAACATACTAGATGAATTTGGTTCATTTTTGCATCCACGTCCAACTCCACCACTGCCACATCCTTTATGTGCCATCTACTGTATAAAATAGAATATAGAACAAATAATAAAGATATGATGAACAAGCATATATTTTAGAATAAAACGCACCGATTGATTTCAACAAAATATAGAAAGTCTTTGATAGTTTAATATTATAATAAAATTATAACAGTTTAATTATTGGCATCACTATCATCCTCCAATGAATCATCTGATATTTCGTATGATTCCGATAGAAGTTCGAACTCATCTTCAGATTGAAATTGATCATCTTCAAATCCTATTATGCCACAATTTGAGTCACATAAATTTTCTGGATCTTCATATACATGCACAAGCTCAATATTATTTATGTCATCTTCCTAGAATACCGGTGCAATATCTAAGTCTGCACTTCTTTGTTGCAATGTTGGTACTTCAAAAATTGATCAAGCTTTGATTTTGCAAATCATCCACCAATAACTCTTATCACGAGATAAACTAGGGTGTGTATAATAATATACTTGAGATGCTTGAACTGCCATAATAAATAGCTCATATTGATTATATCTGTGTTTATGGTTAATATCCACTAGCTTATAATCTGAATGAATCTTTGTGCCCACATTTCGTGTAGGATCAAACCACTTGCACTTTAATAATACAATCCTATTATTTTCGAGTCTAGGATACGCCAACTCAATAACTTTTTTGAGTTGACCATAATAATTAATCTCATCTATATTATAACCTGAGCCTTTAATGCATACACCAATATTCATTATTGTTTTAGAAGATTCATGCCCAATTGTGTGAAATTTATATCCATTAACAAAATAACTATGATATATTGTTACATATCTAAACGAGTCTTTACTTAGATTCTAAATGAAAATATTTGAATCTCCATTTGAAGAATCAATTGACTATGATATAAAATTTAAAAATAATATTAACAAATAAAAGATATTAATAATTAAAATAATTCAAAAATTTTAAACTTAATAATTCTCACATAATTTTTGATCAAATTTGCAAATTTAGTTTCTAGCATATACTATATATCATTGTTGGTTGCTTATATTCTAACTGCTCAACATAAATAATGCACAAATATAAATAGAGAGAAAATTGTAATCAATTTTTAATAATTCCTATTAAAGATAAAATAAAACTATGATTAAACCTGCAACCATTTTGGGTATACACAATCAATATATGGTGCAACCTCTTCACAATTAAGTAAAACATAGCTCCGGGTTGCTTTGTGCCACCATCTATCATATAACTTTTTATTGCTCTTCCAAATGCTTTTCTAGGGTGCTTGAAGATAGATAGTTTATCCACAGAATTATCTTCTACCATCACATGACCTTCATCATTTCGAGACACATTTTTATTCTTTGTATTGACATTATCCTCAAAATAATAAGAACAAAATGATGATGCTTCTTCTACTAAATATGCATTGCAAATTGAACCTTTAACTTTTTCCTTGCTTCTAACATTCGTTTCTCAACTTACGAAGATACCTACAACCACAATGTTAGGTTTCAATTATAAAAATTACAATATTGATTTATGTATAAAATAATAAAACATAGCAATTATATGTATTTACATCTCAAAAGGATACATCCACTTGTATTGCACTAGCCCTGCTATCCTTGCTTAATATTCCAAATGGACCGGAAAATGCTCCATTGAGTCAAAAAAAAAACTCACTGGGAATATCAGTTCAAGCTTACAAATAAAAATTGGAATGTCAATCTCCAGCCTCACTATGACATCTATTTTGATTATGGTTGTAATTAGTTGTTTGAAAAACAAAGTAAGGTTTGTAAGGACCTTCCAAACACTTAGCGGAAGTAATTAATGGAATACAATTGATATTAATCTTTGCATAAATACATGATAGTCATGAATTTTCATTCCAAATAACTTAAGGATTCTTCATATCCACGCATCTACCCATATTTGGCACATATACATCAGAAAATTTTAAATTTTTAACCCATTCACACAATATCTGTATTGCCTTCTTATCAAGTGTGTAACAAGCTTTAGAAAATTTTCATGTTGCCTCATTCAGTTTCAATTTAGGATGCCAACTATAATCATTCAACTCTTGTCTTGATTTTAAAGTATCTTTTGTTTTTCCATCTACATTAAGGACAATATTGAAAACATTGTCAAACACATTTTTTTCAATATGCATTACATCTAAGTATGACAAATTAAATTGGACTTCCAATAGGGCAAGTCCCAAAATATACTACGTTTCCTCTAGCCAAATATTTTGCCTATTGATCCATTATTTCTAGTAGTATCCTTTTAAGTTACCTTCTTCCAACCCAAACTCTAAATCTTTGTCATAATATCATCTCCTGAACGAACTATTGGTGCAACTGTCATCACAGTTTTATTTTTTCGAAATGTAGTTTTATTTCTTCAAAATGGATAATTTGTAGGTAGAAACTTATGATGTTTATAAAACTGTGACTGTTTACTACAAAAATTGAGGGTAAATGCATCAGAATTTATCATGCAATATGGGCATGCAAATCATCCTGCAGTACTTTAGCCAGACAACATTGAATATGTAGGAAAGTCACTTAGCGTCCACATAATGGCCACCCACATAATGAAATTTTGCTTCTTTGAGATATCATATGTATTCACGCCAACATCCCACAAATGATTTAACTCTACAATAAGAGGCTATAAAAAAATATTCAGCATGTCTTTGGGATTTTTTGGCCCTGGAACTAATATTGACAAACATATATATTGCACCTTCATACGCAACCATGGAGGCAAGTTATAAGGTGTCACTATCACTATCCATTTTGAATACTGTTGTCCAGATTGCCCAAATGGCTGAAATCCATCAGTGTAGAGACCCAAACTCACATTTTGACTTTCAGCTACAAAATCTTGATGTATATGATTAAAATGCTTCCGAGCAAGTGAATATGATGGATGAGGCATTACCGCTTCTTCAACCTCATGCTCAGAATGCAACCTCATATCATTTTCTATAACATTTGATGAATATATTCTCTTTAATCGAGAAATTTATGAAAAATAATACATCTTCTTAAATGCAACATTCTATTTTTTGTTGCGTATCTAAAACACGAGGTGCCTTCTTAAATTGCAGATGATCATAAAACTTACAACTAATTAAATCACTATCACCACCCCAATATAACATATATCCATTGAAACAACAATCAATTTTTTCCATAGGCAGACCCATTCCTCGTAGTAACTTCTTAGTATTGTAAAAGTTAGTGATCAAATTATTATCCAGAACAATCTCTTTCATTAGTTCTGTCACCTGATCAAATAATTTCTCAGACATATGATTTTCTGAGTTAATGCTCATAAGTCGAGCCACAAGTGACAATTACGAATGTGTTTTAAAACTAAGCCACTAGTCTTTATCTACAGCTTTAAGCATTTCATAAAATTTCTGAGCTTCAGGATTTGGTGGTTCATCCATGTAATCCATGATGAAGTCAGCACGAGTAGCTTTCGTGATCATTCTATGGTATGTATTTGATGATTCTTCACCACAACCAAATGATTCTATACCCTCATTTTGGTCAATATTCAAAGCCATTGTACCATGATAAATCCAAACAAAATAATTTGGCACAATGCCATATTTAGCCAAATGGTATCTTATAGTGTTTGCAAGATGAAAAGGGATATTCTGACACTTGTGATTATTATATGGACACTTAATTTTTTCTCCATCCATCTCGACTAACTACATGCAAAATTGATGAAAATTTCAAGCCCACTCAAAAAATCTTTATTCAAAATTCCAGTCATAAACATTATGTACATCCATGGATGATCTGAAGTGAATTTTTCGTGTTTTATTTGCAAAAAAATGATGCTCAATCATTATTTTGAATTAAACATTCTATTACTTCAAAATATACTAATAATTAAATAAAATTACATATAGATGAATATTTAAAAATTAAATATCATGAATATCTAGGCAATGCATTTGCAGAATCTATATGAATTGATAAAGTAATTTTTAGTTCAATAAACATTAATAGATACCATAATAATACTAGAAAAAAGGAGCAAAATATGATAATGCACAAGAAAAGAAAGCAAAAAAGAAAGTCATTTAAAGCTTGAAGGGGGATAGGGAGGGAGAGAAAGAGAGAATGTGGGGAGAGAGAGGGGGGCAAAGAAATGGAGAGATGGGGAGAGAGAGGGAGACATAGAGAGAGAGAGAGGGAGGGAGAGGGAGAGAGAGAGAGAGAGGGACGGAGAGAGATGGGGGGAGAGAGAGAGACATAGAAAGAAAAAGAGGAAGAGAGTGATAGAAAGAACTAGAGAGTGAGAGAGAGACATACAGAGAGTGTAGTGTTAGAATGAAGAATTACATAAATGAAAAAAATTTCTTCTATACAAACGTATCAAATATTATATATTTTGTCATACATAAGTTCGTATATGAATCTGAGCCCCCTGGGTTGGGATTAGGTAAGAGTACGACCCTTATTTTTATTATACCATATATGAGTCCGACCAACAGACACTCTCATGCTATGTGCTTACATATTGCTGATATTATATCTTTTGTTATTTAATTTCAAGTTAGTGCAACAAATTAGTATTACCCCATATATAATTATATGCTAGGATACATATAGTAAACGTAGTTATAAATAGTTACATGTAGTTAAACATATAGTTATATATAGATATATGCATACAAGTAGTTATAAGTAGATATAAAATGTATACAAAGTTATAAACAAATATAAAGATTTACTTATATGTATACATATATGTATACATAATTAAAAATAAAGTTTTATTTATTTATATGGAATTTTTTATAGTTATACAAATATTTATATATTGTTATACACATATAGTTAAACATTATATTGTTTGTTTTTATACATATATTTATAAATATAGTTACATGTGGTTATACATATAGTTTTACACGTATAGTTAAGCTTATATTTATACATGTAGGTATATATATTTTTTCATATAATTTCAAATATTTATACATAAAGATATATATAGGTATGGATATACTATAATACATTTTTTATATTAATATATAAAAATGTATATTTAATATATGTTGTTAAATATATATTTTAATATAGTTATGTATAATGTTTTTATAGTTATATATATAGTAAGATAGAATTATTTATAGTTATATGTTAATATAAATCTAATATATATAGTTATAAAAAATTATATAACATTAAAAATTTAGTTATATATATATATATATATATATATATATTCATATGTGTAGCTATATTTAGTTATACATAAATATATACAATGTTATAAATAAATATATAGATTTACATATATGTATAGATATATGTATAAACAGTTAAAAATATAGTTATATTTAATTATATAATGTTTTATTTAGTTTTACAAATATTTATATATAGTTATACACATATAGTTAAACATAATATTGTATGTTGTTATACATGTAATTATAAATATAGTCACATGTGGTTATACATATAGTTACACATATAGTTATACTTATATTTAAACATGTAGGTAAATATATTTATTCATATAATTTTATATATTTATACATATAGTTATGTATAGGTATAAATATAGTAAAATACATTTTTATATACGAATATATACAAATGTATATTAAATATAAGTTGTATATTATATATTTAAATATATTTATGTATGAAGCTTTTATAGTTATACATATAATAAGATACAATTATTTATAGTTATATGTTATTATACATATAGTATATATAGCTATAAATATTTTTATATAGTTAAACATATAGTTATATATAAATATATTCAGACAAATAGTTATGCATAAATATATATAGTTATAAATAAATATATAGATTTACATATATGTATACATAGCTACAAATATAGTTATATTTAAGTATATAGTGTTATAAATAAATATATAGATTTACATATATGTATACATAGTTACAAATATAGTTATATTTAATTATACAGAGTGTTATATAGTTATACAAATATTTATATATAGTTATAAAAAAATTTATATATAGTTATATACATATAGTTAGACATAATGTTGTATGTTATTATACATGTAATTATAAATATATTTACATGTGGTTATACATTTAGTTTCACAAATAGTTATACTAATATTTATACATGTAGGTATATATATTTATTCATATAATTTTATATATTTATAAATATAGTTATGTATAAGTATAGATATAGTAAAATACATTTTTATATACTAATATATTCAAATGTATATTAAATATAAGTTGTAGATTATATATTTAAATATAGTTATGTATAAAGCTTATAGTTATACATATAATAATATACAATTATTTATAGTTATATATTATTATTCATATAGTATATATAGCTATAAATATTTTTATATAGTTAAACATATAGTTATATATAAATATATTCAGACAAATAGTTATACATACATATATATAGTTATAAATAAATATATAGATTTGCATATATGTATACATAGTTAAAAATATAGTTATATTTAATTATATAGAGTGTTATATAGTTATACAAATATTTATATATAGTTATACACATATAGTTAAACATAATGTTGTATATTATTATACATGTAATTATAAATATAGTTACATGTGGTTAAACATTTAGTTACACATATAGTTATACTTATATTAATACAAGTAGGTATATATATTTATTCATGTAATTTTTTATATTTATACATATAGACATGTATAAGTATAGTTATAGTAAAGTACATTTTTATATACTAATATATACAAATGTATATTAAATGTAAGTTGTAAATTATAAATTTAAATATAGTTATGTATAAAGCTTTTATAGTTATACATATTATAAGATACAATTATTTATAGTTATATGTTATTATTCATATAGTATATATAGCTATAAATATTTGTATATAGTTAAACATATAATTATAAATAAATATATTCATACAAATAGTTATACATAAATATATAAAGTTATAAATAAATATATAGATTTACATATATGTCTACATAGTTACAAATTTAGTTATATTTAATTATATAGAGTGTTATATAGTTATACAAATAATTATATATAGTTATACACATATAGTTAAACATAATGTTGTATGTTATTATACATGTAATTATAAATATAATTACATGTGGTGATACATATAGTTACACATATAGTTATACTTATATTTATACATGTAGGTATTTATCTTTTTAATATAATTTTATATAAGTATACATATAGTTATCTATAGGTATATATATGGTAAAATACATTTTTATATACTAATATAGAAATGTATATTAAATATATGTTGTTAATTATATTTTTAAATATAGTTATGTATAATATTTTATAGTTATACATATAGTTAAAGACAATTATTTATAGTTATATGTTCTTATACCTTTAGGATCCATTGGCAAAAACACAAAATAGAAAATAAACATGGTGGCCTTACAACACATTAGAAAAAAGTAAATGCAGTCTTGTATTTCAGGCAAGCAATATATAAATATAAATATAATTTGAATCCCCTAGAAATAGATGATAAAACTCACATAACAGAATAAAACTCAAGCAAAATAGGTAAAGATTAGATCCACATCCAGATATGTCAACAAAGTTTGCCTCATCCTAATAAAATTGGTTATGACTTGCTGGCAATGTAATTGGAAAGCCAATCATGACCCTCGTAGAGGCCCTCGCCAGAGGTAGCACAAAAGCTCTGAATGTTCCAATGGTATTTGAGAAGAAAGTGAAGTCCTAGCTTGTCAGTAATTTCAGCCGCATTCATCGCATCGGGAAGATCTTGCTTATTGGCAAACACCAATAAAACTGTATCTCGAAGCTTTTCCTCATTTAGCATCCTATGCAATTCATCTCGGGCTTCAACAACTCGATCTCTGTCATTACTGTCCACCACAAATATGAGACCTTAAATATTTTGGAAGTAATCCCTTTAGAAAGGGTGAATCTTGTCTTGCCCCCCAACATCCCACACAATGAAATTGATGTTTTTGTATAAAATAGTCTCTACATTGAAGACAATTCTAGGAATCATGATGACAATTTCACCAAGCTTCAACTTATAAAGAATGGTTTTCTTATCGCCAGCATCATGACTTAGCATCAAAATCCTCATCTCCTTGTTTGCAAACAACTTGCTGAACAACTTTGTGAACGTAAACCCCATTTCTTCCACTAAATCTCGATCCCTTTGTCGTATGGCAGTAAAGAGATCTGATGAGAGAAAGAAACAGAATCAATAGACCTCAAGCAATTGTCACCAAAGAGGGAGGTCAACCTCTATTTGTTCTTATACCCATAGTTATAAATAAATATATAAATTAAATTATATCAATACATATATGTGTACATCAATACAAATATAGTTATATTTAATTATATAGATAATTATATAGTTATACAAATATTTATATATAGTTATACACATATAGTTATAAATATGTATGTAGGTAAATATATAGTTATATATAACTTTTTTATAGTTATACATATAGTAAAATACAATTATATATAGTTATATATTATTATACATTTGATATATTTTGTTAAAAATATAGATATATAGAATTACTTATATAATTATAGAATATTATTTAGTTAAAAAAATAGTTATATATAGTTATTAATATAGTTATACAAATAGTTTACATAGTTACAAATATAGTTAAATATAATTATGAAGAGTTTTATATCATTTTACAAATATTTATAAATAGTTATCATATACTATGATAACAATACACTATAAAATCCCCAATTGAATTACACCACTATAGAGAAAGAACTTGTATTAACAATCATTTCTTTTGGCAAATTAATATCTTATTTAGTGGGACCAAAGTCAAAGTATATACTAAATATTATATAATCAAATATCTCATAGAAAAGAAAGATGTCATGCCTAGATTGATTTGATGGATTTTACTATTACAATAGTTTAACCTAGAGATATTAGATAAAAAAAGTACAAATAATCAAAATTGAAAATAACTTGTCAAGACTAGAAAAAGAAGAAAGAAGAGTTGTTGAAGAATATATTAGATATATTTTTTTATTTGAACAAATTATAGTATTGAATGAAAATGTAACTCCATGATAAGTAGTATTGAATGAACCTTATAATTGCAAGTAGTACTCTGATAAAATTTTGAGGCAAAGTGTTATAGATGAGAGATTAGTAGTATCTTATAATAATTTTACTTTTTGCTCATGCTCTCACGAATTTGTGAAACATGTTAATATTTATGTGCTCAAGTATTTTTCCTCTCAAAATTAATGTTTATATTTACTTATATATGCATAAATATATATGTGCATATACACTGCACTACGCACATACACATTTATACATCCATATACATTACTATACATTATATATTAGAATACACATTTTTGTACTTTTGTATAAATTAACACACGTATCTACATTTTCAAAGTAGTATGTATATACTTGTATGCATGCATATACTACTGAACACCCACACAAACACACACATATACCAATATACATAATGTATTTTTAAAGTTACACATGAAACTACTATATATATGTGTGTGTCTGTGTCTGTGTCTGTGTCCGTGTAAATGTATTTAAAATTTTTTGATGTTGAAAATTTAATTAAAATAAAATATTATATATTGTACACAATTTATAAAATATTGTAAATTCTTTATATTTAAAACAAATATTTTTGTGTGTGTGTGAAGCATATTAATGTGTAAAATGAAATTATGAATTAAATATATGAGGTTCTATTTTATTCAAATAGTTGTTTTTTTAATAATTATATTAGAATAACTATCATTATACTCATATAACTAAATTAAGTTAGCATATTTATAAATTATTTTGTTTTTACAATTTATTTAAAATTAAAATATAATTCATAAATATATAATATTATTTTTGTTTTTCTATATAATTTTTAATTAAAATATTAATGTCTATGATAAATTTCTAATTATTATTTATTGTTATTAATAAATTTTTATCAACTTTAAAATTCAAAAAACATAATGTAATGCATATAAATACATGCCTTTAATGTTTTGTAAAAAAATCAATTATTTCTTTAATTATGTTAAAATAAAATAGATTACCATATAAATATATGAGTAAACTTTTATACAAGCAATAATTTTTTCATTTTATTCAAAATATATAAATGTCCATAGAAATTAATGAATTTGTATTTTTAAATAATAATTTTTAATTTTTTTTTAAAATTGAATACATGACAATATTTTTTTTTGTAATTAATAGATACATTTCATACATTGTTTATTTATAATAATTATAACATATTGCATATTATGAGGAGGAATTTTTTTTTGTAAATAAATTTTATTTTTAAAGTTTTATCTTTGTAAATAGAAACTACGTCACATATATATTTTAACAATTTTTATAATATTTATTACACATACATTTTGTTATTTTTTTTAAAAATTTACAACATGAATTCTAACAAATAAACATTTTATTAGAAATCAATTTTAGTTAAATGATTTTAAGTAAAACAAAAATACAAACTCTAAATATATTAAATCATAATCATTTATAAAAACATCTAAAAATACTATAAAAATACATTTTAAGTTGAAAAAATTATATTTACATTTCTAAAATATATGGGAAAATGCTAAAGATTTATACAATATCAAAATAATATATATATGAATGAGATGAATAATGTGAATGGATATTAAGTTTCTAAAGCATGTAGTTATACATGTTGTAGATGTAGTTATATATAGTTTTTCATGTAATTATATATATTTAGACATATGGCTATGTATAGGTATTTATGTAGATAATATATTTATATAGAGTAATATGTTGATATACATATTGTTAAATATATTTATATATATTAGTGTGTGTGTGTGTGTGTGTGTGTATGTATGTATAATAAATATACGTTGTTATATTTATATAATAATTATATTTATGTATACTATTCTTATAGTTAAAGATATAGTAAAATACACTTATATAAGAAATTTGAATTATATTACACATGCATATTGATGTATAATTATGCTTGAATACACTCATATAAATTATTCTTATCTATATGTATACTATTTATATATACTGTTTATACTTAGTTATGTATATTTATGTAGATACCAAGTCAGCATACATTATACTATTTATGTATATGGTTTATATATAATTATGTATATTAATGTAGATAAATATATTTATATATAGTAATATGTTGATATACATATTGTTAAATACATTTATATATAGTTATATATATATATGTATGTATATTAAATATATGTTGTTATATTTATATATAGTTATGTTTATGTATACTATTTTTATAGTTAAGATATAGTAAAATATACTTATATTAGATATGCGAATTATATCACACAAGCATATTGATGTATAGTTATGTTTAAATACACTTATATAAAATACACTTATGTTTATGTTACTGTTTATATATAGTTATATATATTGATGTAGTATATCAAGTCGGCTTACCTTATACTATTTATGTATAATGTTTATGTATACTGTTTATGTATAGTTATGTTTATTAATGTAGATAAATACATTTATATATAGTAATATGTTGATATACATATTGTTAAATACATTCATGTTTAGTTTTATATATATATATATATGAATGAATGTATGTATATTAAATATACATTATTATATTTTTATATAGTTATGTTTATGTATACTATTTTTATAGTTATATATATAGTAAAATACACTTATATAAAATATTCAAATTATATCACACATGCATATTGATTTTTAGTTATGTTTAAATATACTTATATAAAATACACTTATGTTTATGTATGCTGTTTATGTATAGTTATGTTTATTAATGTAGATAAATACATTTATATATAGTAATATATTGATATACATATTGTTAAATACATTTATGTATAGTTATATATATATATATATATATATATATATATATATGTGTGTGTGTGTGTGTGTGTGTGTATTAAATACACTTTGTTATATTTATATATAGTAAAATATACCTATATAAGAAATTTGAATTATATCACGCATGCATATTGATGCATAGAAATGTTTAAATACACTTATATAAAATACACTTATATTTATGTATACTATTTATGTATATTGTTTATATATAGTTATGTATATTGATGTAGATATCAATACGCCATACAGTATACTGTTTATGTATACTGTTTATATATAGTTATGTATATTAATGTAGATAAATACATTTATATATAGTAATATGTTGATATATATATATTGTTAAATACATTTAAATATAGATATATATATATATATATATATATTAAATATACGTTGTTATATTTATATATAGTTATGTTTATGTATACTATTTTTATAGTTATATCGATATAATAAAATACACTTATATAAGAAATTCGAATTTTATAGATATAGTTATGTTTAAATAGTTTATGTATACTATTTTTATAGTTATATTAATATAGTTATGTTTAAATACACTTATATAAAATATACTTATGTTTATGTATACTATTTTTGTATATTGTATATAGTTATGTATATTGATGTAGATATTAATTCAGCATACCTACTGTGCACCATCAAAATCTTCACAATGACAATGCATTATATCACAAATGCATGAAGTATGTATACGAATAAGTATATATATGCAATCCGAGCAAACCACGGTGATTAAAGTAAAAGATTTTCAGAAACAATAAATAACAGAATCAAAATGCTTAAGTGTAATCTTCGATTAAGCAATCCAAGATAATCAATGAAAATTAAATGTATAAAATGTATCTCAAATCAATGAAAAATTAAAACTTAAATCTTGATTATATTTTGAAGCTTTAGTGTCGAGTGATAAATGGCGGAATACAAAGGACTTCGCTTCACTTGTTAGAGATTATCACGTCTTGACAAGTGAATGTATATATTAGCAAATTATTTATATTTTTAATTATTAAAACATTAAATAAACAATATTTATATAAAATACAAAAAGGCTCCTTAATTTATTTCTATCAACATTTTTTGAACAAAATTAATGTGGGTGTAGCACATACACATGAAAAACAAACACCTTACAATTTTTTATTATAATATTAATTAAACAATAAATATATAAAAAATTAAATTAAATATGTTTAGCCTTATAAAAAAATATCAAATAGGTACAAAATTAACAAACTTCATATAATAAGACAAATGAAAAGATGATTTTTCTTCTAGCCACTCGCCTAGGAGTTATAAAATATTTTTAATGTTAAAAAATATATAAAAATTTATATTTTATGATTATAAATATTTAAGAATTCATATTAATTTTTATGAAGATAATATGAAATAATTTTAAAGGCATAAAATATTATATTATTCGATATCATTAATAATTTTTAAAATTCAAAAAATTACTTAAAGTGAGAACATACTTAAAAAAAGTTATATTTATTATTTTAATAAAAACATAATATTAAGAGCGAATAGAAAAAATATTACTCAATTGTTTTATTATTATAAATTTGAGTATGGGCAACCATCTATGTATTTATTTTTAAATATTAATTTATTTTCCTTTAACTTTAATGAAAAAATTTATATTTTTAATATATTTCAAAATTTTCAAATTTTGTATTAATTATTTTTTTAAAAGTTTCCTATAATCATAAAAATTTTTTTATACTAATAATCATATTAATATTTACTAGCTTATTCATCAATTAAGATATTTTTGAAAATATTTATTATTTTATCATACAATGAATTAATTTACATTTATATAAGTAGAAATTTTAATGTATGTTAATTTAATTTTTAAAATATCGAAAAAAATTATTATACTTATTGAATTTTTTATTTGATATTACTTTAATACAAATTTTCATGTTTCTGAATTAAAAATTTTAGAAAAATTTTTTGTATGATTTTTAAAAAAATTAATGTATCATAAAAATAGTTATTTTAGTCCTTATTAATATAATTTCTTTTTCTATTTTTATATTTTTAAAATTATTTATCTATAATATATTTTTTTATGATTTTACGAGCAGAATGTATCTTTCAATGATTGCTCATCTATAGACCTTTAACATACAATTAATAAACAAAATTAAATAACATATTAAAACTAATAATAAATTAAAAAAAATTAAATAATTAAATATTGGCTAGAGAAATTCCATTGCTATGTTCGAAATTTAATTAGCTAGGGAAGTTGAGTTACTAAATTTGTTGCTATATTCTAGATTTAATTAACTAGGGAAGTTCGGTCACTAAATTCATCTATGTATTCCGGATCTAATTAGCTACGGAAGATGTATCACTAAAATCCATCGCTATATTCAGGTTGTAATTGGCTAGAAAAGTTCTATCGCTAAAATCGATCACTATTTTCAGTATGTAATTAGTTAGGAAAATTCTGTCGCTAAATCCAATGCAATATTTCAAGTTATAATTAGCTAGGAAAATTCCATCACTAAAATCCGTCATTATGTTTCGGATGTAATTAGCTAGGAAATTTCGTACTGAAATCAATTGCTAAGTTCTAGATGTAATTAGCTAGTGAAATTCTGTCGCTAAATCAGTTGCTAAATTCTAGGTTTTATTAGCTATGGAAATTCCATTGCTAAATCCGTTGCTATTTTCAGCATTTTATTAGCTAGAGAAAATCTGTCGCATCCGTAACTAAATTCTAGATTTTATTAGCTAGAGAAAATCCAATAAATCCATCGCTAAATTCTTGATTTTATTAGCTAAAGAAATTTCGTCGGAAAATCCATTGCTAAATTCTAGATTTTATTAGCTAGAGAAATTCCGTCGCTAAATCCGTCGCTAAATTCTCCACTTTTTTTGAGCGAAATTCACAAAAATATTCCATCACTAATTCACCACTAATCCACCGCTAAATCGATAACTAAATTCCCTGCTTTTCTTGAGTAGAATTTACTGAAAATATTCTGTTGCTAATCGATCACTAATCCATTGCTAAATCCCCTGCATTTCTTGAGTGAATTTACAAAAATATTCCGTTGCTAATTTGCAAATTTTTATTTCAATGAAAAAACATAAATCCCTTGCTATTCCCTAGCTAATCCCTCGCAATTTAGCTAGGGATTGATCCCTGGCTAAAATTTCCTAGCTAAATGAATATTTTTTTTGTAGTGAAAAGATTTAGAAGAATAGGAAGATTTAGAAGAATTAGAAGAATAAGAAGAATAATAAGAAAAATAATAAGAAGAATAAGATGAATAAGATGAATAAGAAGAATAAAAATAATAAGAAAAATACGAATAATAAGAAGGATAAGATGAATAAGAAGAATAAGAAGAATAAGAAGAATAAGATGAATAAGAAAAAAATGAAGAATAATAAGAATAATAAGGATAAATATAATAAAAAAATTAAGAAGATTAAGAAGAAAAAGAAGGATAATAAGAATAAGAAGAATAAGAAAAATAAGAATAATAAGAACAATAAGAAGAAATAGATAATTATCATAAACAAGGATAAAGGAAAGTCTTATGTTTTACCATTGTGCAAATGGGTTTTGTAGAAGCATGGATAGATCTAATTTGTAGAAGCATGGATAGATCTAATTTTTAGATGCATTTCAAGCACATGGTTTAAGATTTTCTTAAATGGGGATAAAGGAAAAGAGTTTAAACCTACTCGAGGATTAAGACAAGGAGATCCTTTATCTCCTGCACTTTTCACCACATATCTGGAATTATTTATTGGATATCTAAAAAGCAAAATGTGTAGAAGAGATATCCTTCCTTTTAGGCAAATAAAGACTCTCCGCATATAAGTTGTCTATCATATACATATGACATTATATTATTCACAAACAGGAATAAGAAATCAATAAAGAACTTAATGGATATCTTTAAAACAATGAATGAAAAAATGGGCTTAAAGTTAAACAGAAATAAATGTCAACTTAAAATGTCAAAGAATGCACCTCTAAGTCTCATCCACAAAATAAAAAAAAAACACATGATTCTCATATGAGAAAGGAGCAATCTTGTATCTTGGCTATCCATTATATGAAGGTAGATTTAAATCTAAACACTTAGACTTCCTCTTAGATAAGCTTAGGAATAAGATAGCGGGATGAAAGGTTGAATCTCTGAACATTTGTGAGAGGGTAACCCTCATCACACACGTACTACAAAGTCTATTTATTCACAATCTTATGATTATGCAGCTGCCTAAATACTTTATAAAAAAATAGAAAAAGAATTAACTAATTTTTTATGGGGCAAAAAAAAAAAACATAAACTGCACAGGATGAAATGGGAAGATCTATGCTTACCAAAAGAAGAGGCGGGGTTTAGTTTCTCTAGTTTAGAACATTTAGTGAACGCATGGGTTTGCAAGAGATGGTGGAGTAAAAAAGAAAATAATAATCTCTGGGCAAGTTTTATGATATCTAAATACTTGGTTAATAATGAGACAAATAAGATAAAAAAAGTTAAGCATTGAATCTCAATTATGGAAATAGACACTAAAACAAAGAAAAGTAGTAGATAAGCACTCATTCTTATTAAAATTTGGCTGAAAACTGAAATTAAACAAGGAAGGCATATTCTCCCTAAAATCAACCACGAATCTAGTTCTTAATAGAAAACATCCACAAGAAGTGTGGAAATGGTGCTAGAATAATAATAATAATTCATTTAAAATTCACCTATTCTTATGGAAAACACTATCTAACAGTATTCAATTAGACATATTTATACAAAAAAAGCATAAATTTAGCTTCTAAATGTGAATGCTGCAAAATAAATTTAGAATCTTCAGATCATCAATTTTTATAGGAAAAATTAGCTTCAAAGATATGGATACAATTTGCGAAGGAAATGAGCTTGAAATGTAAAAATCAAACCATTAAAAGCAAAATTCAAAAATGGATGAAGGGGCCTAAAGATAATTATGCACAAAGATGGTTCCAAAACACCATTCCACCTCTAATAGTATGGTGCATATGGAAAGCATGAAACAAAAGTAGGCTGAGAATATAGAAATGAAAATAACAGACAGAGAGAAATATTAAAAAAGAAATAATTACTATATCAGAAGCATTCCCGTTAAAAAATCTTACATATATAGAAAACAAAGACTATATAGATAGATGGCAATTAAGAATCATAAAATCTAAACCTTTAAAGTTTATAAACATTCATTAGAACAAACCCTCAAAGAACTACTTGGTTCTTAATACAAACAAGAGTTTTAAAAGAGAAACAGGTATAGCTCGAGGTGGTGGAATACTGAGAGACTCCGAAGGCAAGGTGCTATGCTCATACACCAAAAAATTGACAGTATGCACTTCCCTTATGCGGAAATTCTTGCTCTCCTATCATGTCTAAAATTGTTCAAAACTAAAAACTTAAAAAATATACAAATTCAAGTGGACTCATTAACCTTGGTAAGTATAATTAAAGGACAAAAATAGCTTTGGAAATATATAAATGAAAAAGAGAAAATTAATCAACTAGTAATGGAATTAAATGACAATATAGAACATATTTGTAAATAATGCAATCAAGCTGCAATAATTTAGCTAAAGTTTGAGAAAATTTAGGAAATCTAGACTTTGAAGCCCATAATATCCCAAATAAATATAAAGGCATCCTCACATTATATGAAACAACATTCCCTAAAATTATGAAAGTTAAAGATGGTGGTTTAACAACTTTTATATTATCATATATATTAACATATATTAGTTTAATATTATCATATTTTTCGTACAAATTTCTTTAGGGGAAACCTCGGCTCAACACATCTCGGTCTTGTTGGATGTGCACATCAGAATAGGTTACAAGCTTAGTTCATCCCGGTCCTGTGGGATGTGCTCTGCTATGATAACTTTTAGAATAAGAAATGCAACACAAGAACCTCTTAGACTTATGTTAATGAGGAAAGCATAAAAAAGCACAAGGGTTCGGGCATTCTAGATTTATTAATGCAGATAATATTGTTGGTGGTGTGAGAAATTATTTGATATATATGCTTTTATCCTTGGTTCTTTTACTGTAAGGACAGAAATATAACAAAAGAAATAATGCAATAGTGATTGACGATGATAGGAGCTAAAAGAAACAAAGGATATGCTCATCTCGGTCCTGTGGGATGAGTACATCAGATTAGGTTACAAGCTTAGCTCATCCCGGCCCTGTGGAAGGTGCATTGCTAAAATAACTCTTAAAAATAAGAAATGCAGCATTCTAGATTTATTCATGTTGATAGCAATGAAAAATTGATTGATGTCATGGATATATTTGATTTTTTCTTGTTCTTTTACTGTACGGATAGAAATAAAACAAAAGAAATAATGTAATAGTGGCCGAATAGGACATGAGCTAAAAGAAGCAAAGGTTTAACTTGAGGACAAACCAGGAGGCAGTATGATGTCAATGTTAATGTCTGTTGTTTTTTTTTGTGTTCGGTGGTTTCATAAATAGCAGGAAGTGTCAAAGTCAGGAAAAATAAAAAAGATGTTATAAAGACCATGGATAGGTTGAAGAACAAGAACCTCTCCTAGAGAAGGGCGAGATCTAAATGGAGCAAATGCTCAGAGGTTAAAATGGGAACGAGAATGCGGTCACCATAGAAGAAACAAAAAAGGAGGGTATTATACCGTAGCTGAGCAAAAAAAATTGCACAAGGGAAGACTCTAAAAGATAGGAAAGGTAGAATTTCCTCTAAAGTAGCATGGTCAACTTGCAAGCAGAAGAAATAGGCTGGTTTAACTTCAAAGAAAAAGAATAAAACCATTAATGGACAAAGGATTAAGTCAAATATTATGTGTAATTTCTTTGCTTTTATTTTTTTGAACAGAAGGCTGTAAAAGGGTTAAGGGTAGTTCTTAGGTTGTACCAATGGTATTCCTCAGTAGAAAAAGAGTGTTATAATAATAAAACAAACTTTCACAAAAAAAAGAAGAGATAGAAGAATAGTTGAATACGAATAATAAGAAGAATAAAAAGAATAAGAAGTATAAGACGAATAAAAGAATAAGAAGAATAAATGAAAAAAAGAAAAAAAAAGAAGAATAAGAAGAATACGAAGAATAAGAAGAATCATAAAAATAAGATGAATAAGACAATAAGAAGAATAAGAAGAATAAGAAGAATAATAGAATAATAAGAATATGTATAATAAAAAGAATAAGAAGAATACGAAGAATAAAAAGAATAAAAAGAATAAGAAGAATAAGATTAATAAGAAGAATAAGAAGAATAAGATTAATAAGAAGAATAAGAAGAATAAGAAGAATAAGATGAAATAGAAGAATAAAAAGAATAAGAAGATTCAGAAGAATAGGAAAAATATGAATAATAATAAGAATAAGAAGAATAAGGAAAATAAGAAGAATAAGGAGAATAAGAAGAATAAGGAGAATAAGAAGAATAAGGAGAATAAGAAGAATAAGGAGAATAAGAAGAATAAGGAGAATAAGAAGAATAAGGAGAATAAGATGAATAAGGAGAATAAGAAGAATAAGGAGAATAAGAAGAATAAAGAGAATAAGAAGAATAAGGAGAATAAGATGAATAAGAAGAATAAGAAGAATAAGGAGAATAAGAAGAATAAGGAGAATAAGAAGAGTAAGGAGAATAAGAAGAGTAAGGAGAATAAGAAGAATAAGGAGAATGAGAAGAATAAGGAGAATAAGAAGAATAATGAGAATAAGAAGAATAAGAAGAATGAGAAGAATAACAAGAATAACAAGAAAAAAAAGAATAAGAAGAATAATTAGAAAAAATAGAAGAATAAGAAGAATAGAAAGAATAAGAAGAATAATGAAGAGTTTGATGAATATAGTAATAAATTCATGGCAAGAGGCAACAAATGGGAATCCCAGGCAGGTTTTAACTATAAAATTACGTAGGTTAAAATTTGAACTTAGTAGGAGGAATAGAGAAAGATTTGAGAATATAAACAAGAATATTCAGGATACTGAATCTAAAGTGAGTAAATTAGAAATAGAACATGAGAATAATCAGGAAGAACATTCTAGAATTAATTTAAATAAAGAAAATGTGGAATTAAAATTATTGCTGCATATGGAAAATTTTTTTTTGGAAATATAGGGCCAAAGTAAAGAGACTTAACGAAGGGGATAGAAACACTATGTTTTTCAATATAGTTGCAAAATTATGTAATCAAAGACAAGAAATAAAAGGTATCAAAAATGATATTAGCAAGTGGATAGATGAGGAAAGAGAACTTAAAAAAGTTTTGGAAGATTATTTTAAAAGACATCTCTGTGGTCACAGCCAACAAAGGGATGATTTCTTAATTTGACAAATAAGCAAAAGAGTAAATGAAGAATAAAATAAACTACTAGAAGAGTGCCCTAGAGAGGAGAAGATAAAATCTATAGTCTTTAGTTGAAATAAAGACAGTGCAATGGGTCTATGTGGATGGAATAATGGTTTCTACCAGCAAACCTAAAATATACTAAATAAAGAGCTTTCGGCCACAATTGCTTGGGTTTTTGCATGAGTAGGAATCGAAAAATCATGGGCCAGCTCATATATTGTAGTGATACCCAACAAAGATAATTCGCAAAAAATAGTGAAGATTATAGACCTATAAGTCTATGTAATTTGGTGTATAAATGTTTAACAAAAGTCATGTAGAATAGACTAATTAGGATAATTCCCTCCATTATTTTCGTAAAAAAAGTAGGATTCGTAAAAAATTGATTAATGATAAAAAACATTAAATTAAATGTAGAATTGATGAAATAAATAGGGGCCAAAGTTAGGGGCCATAATGTGGTTATGAAATTAGATTTGTCGAAAGCATTTGACAGAGTGGAATGAGACATTTTATGTTACATGATGTAGAAAAAGAGATTTTTGGAATTCTGGATAGATTTAATGTCTAGATGCATATCTAGTGCATGGGTTAAAATTCTATTAAATGGGTAGGTATGTGGAGAATTTAAGCTAGTTAGGGGACTTGGACAGGGGATTCTTTATCTCCATTATTATTTAATATATATATAGAATTGTTAAGAACAAGTTTAAAATGAAAAATGAAGGAGGGCAATATTACTAGCTTTAAACAACCTAGACATATTTCTAATGTAAGCTGCCTAGCTTATGCGGATGATTTAATTGTTTTTACAAATGCCGGGAGCAAATCACTGTAGAATATGATGAAGCTATTTGACACAGTAGAGGAAGAAATGGGACAACAGCTTAATAAAAATAAATGTCAATTTGTGGTTTCAAGGAAAACACTTGAAAGGAAAATTCAAAGAGTAAAAAGAATTACAGGCTTTGAGCAGAGTAAAGGGGTGTTAATGTACTTAGGTTGTCCTATATATGAGGGTAGACTAAAAAAAGAATATCTAATATTTTTAATGAATAAATTAAGAGGTAAAATAGTGGGATGGAAGGAGAATATGTCAAGTATGATGGGATGAATCACATTAATTAAATATGTTTTATAAAGAACTATAGCACACATCTTAATGTCCTTATAGCCACCAAAAAAGATTTTGAACAGCTTAGAAAAGGAAATGACTAACTTTCTATTGGGTAAAAAATCAGGAAAAAATAATCTACATTAGAAAAAATGGGAAGATATATGTTGTTTAAAGGAGGAAGTGGGTCTAGGCTTGAATAAATTAAATGATATTGCCAAGGCTTGGGCATGTAAGAACTGGTAGAGGCTCAAGCAGAATGATAGCCTGTGGGCGAGTAATATGAAATCTAGATATGGGTTAGGAAATAAAACATGTAAGAATCTTAAAAAGTCATTTAGAAATTTGAACATGATACTTAAACAAAAAGAATTAGTTGAAAGTAATGCACGCCTAATCAATAATGTATTGAGATGGACTTTAAATCCATAGGGGAAATTCACGCTTAAAAGTGGAAAAATTTTTGTAAGAAAAGAAGAAATCAGTCAAGAAGTTTTAAATGGAGCCTAGCTGAAAGGGATCCCACAAAAAAAGAATGTATTCATGTGGAAGCTCTTATCGAATGCTATTCCCGTGGACTAGAATATTCAGTTGAAGGGACTAAAATTAGCTTCCAGGGGTGAATGATGTTTTACTAACATAGAAAGCACGAACCATTTATTTTCATCAGAGAAAATAATAGTGGAAGTCTGAAATTATCTGGGGATAGATGCACAGATAAGCAACAAGTTAAAAGATATCAAGGAAAGACTAATGAGATGGAAGATAAGCCACGTAATGAATAAAGTATGTAATTGGCTAATAGATTACATCCCGCACATTACAGTCTATAATCTGTGGAAAGCCAGGAATAGAAGTAGGTTTGAGAATATTAAAATGAATTCTAAGCATATAATAAAAGAAATTAAAAAAGATTTTTCATGGGTTTCAGTAGGATTCCCACTAAAACATAGAAACACGGAAATGGAAGACGAGAAAAGAAGGATATGAGAATTAAATGCAATTAAAGGAAAAAATCCCTGAGGTTAGAATGGTGTGTTGGGAAAAACCTTCATGAGGAAGGCTTGCTTTAAACATAGATGGTAGTTTTAACAGGGACATGGGAGAAGCAGGGGGATGAGGGGTGATAAGAAATGAGCAGGGTAAAGTTATAAAAGCTTATACAATGAAAGAAAAATCATCCTCAGCCTTGCATGCAAAGATTTTAGCCTTACATAAAGGCCTTAAAATATGCAAATAAAACTCTTATATTAATTTACGAGAATAGGTGGATTCTAGTATACTGGTGAATCTTGTTATAAATAAGATAGAAATGTGGCAGTATGAAGAAGATATAAAGATAATTAAGAGTCATTCAACCGATATAAAAGGGAAAATTATGCATATATATAGGGGAGCTAATGTTTTAGCAGATAACTTAGCCAAAGAGGGCTTGAAGAAGAGATTACAAGAGTTTGAGGGAGTTGATATACTAGAGAAATATAAAGGCTAAATCATATTAGATAAATTAGAATTCCTGTATATTAGAATTCAAAAGTAGTAGCTAATCTTTGATCTCCCCGGTCCTGTGGGGTAATTATAAATAAATATTGCTCTACTTTGGGTTTTAAATGTACCGGTATAAATCATGATGAAAGGATATGGAAATGGCCTATGGCAGATGGTCTATATATTAGGCAGTGCATGAAACTATACTTAATGTATTTTAAAGTGTAGGGTCTGCAAAGTAATATAAGGTAGAGAGCGAGGCTACCAAAATAAAGTAATACCATTGGCCAAGAAGAAATTAAATTATATTTACTTGTTTTCTATGTTTTGGCATGTGGTTCAAGGGAGACAGTCAAATGCATACATTAGACAAAGTAGGTTAAGCAAAAATGAATGCTGTCAAATTTTTTTAAATTCATGAAGATAGATAAAGCACAACTAGAAGAGCAATTATCAAATGGGTATGAGGAACAAAGGCTATCAAGCATTAAAATAGTCTGAAAGGGGTAGTGAATGGATTTGATGCTGGCAGAAATCAATTGTTTCTATGTTCTTGGCCTTGTGTCTGATTTGCATGGTCAAATGCATAGATAATAGAAGGTAATGGAGGAATGGAAATATTAACAAACCTGTAGAGAGGCTGCCAAAATTTTAATCAAAAGTAGGATGAGAAGGTGGCTGTAGATGGTAAAGGGGACAACAAAAAGCATAAGGGGCAGAGTAATAAAAGATAAACAAGTTGAGCTTCAAGTAAAACAGCATAATGTACAGAAGCAAAGTGAAGTGATGCATTTAGAGTTAGGACAAATAAATTTACTTAAAGCAAAATGTGTATTGTTTTATTTTTTTATTCAAGGGTGTAAAAGAGGAAAAGGGTAGTTCTAGATTGTAAAAAATGGTATTACTGCACATAAATAGAGGGTTTTTAATAAAGAAAAAAAATTTCAAAAAATAAGAAGAATAAAAAAAATTAAGAATAATAATAATAATAATATTATTATTATTAATAGGAAGAATAAGAAGAATAAGAAGAATAATTAGAATAAGAAGTATTAGAAGATTAGAAGAATAAGAAGATTAAGAAGAATAAGAAGATTAAGAAGAATAAGAAGAATAAGAAAATAATGAAGAATTAGAAGAATTAAAAAATTTAAAAGAATTAGAAGAATTAGAAGAATTAGAAAATTTAGAAGAATTAGAAGAATTAAAAGAATTGGAAGAATTGGAAGAATTAGAAGAATTAGAAGAATTAGAAGTAGTATTAGAAGAATTAGAAGAATAAGAATAATAGAAGAATAAGAAGAATAAGAAGAAGAAATATAATAAGAAGAATAAGAAAAATAAGAAGAATAAGAAGAATAAGTAGAATTAGAAGAATAAGAAGATTAAGAAGAATAGGAAGAATAAGAAGAATAAAAAGAATAATAAGAATAATAAGAAAAATAAAAATAAGAAGAATTAGAGAATAAGAAGTATACGAAAAATAAAAAAAAAATATAAAGAATAAGAAAATAAAAAGAATTAGAAGAATATAAAGAATTAGAAGAATTTAAAGAATAATAATAATATGAAAAATAAGAATAATAAGAAGAATAAAAATAATAATAAGAATAATAAGAATAATAAAAGAATAACAAGAATAATAAGAAGAAGAATAATAATAATAATAATATGAAGAATAAAAGAATAAGGAGAATAATAAGAATAAGAAGAATAAGATAAATAAGAAGAAAAAAAAATAAGATGTATAAAAAGAATCCGAAGAATAAGAAGTATAAGGAGAATAAAAAAAAAGAACAATAAGAAGAATAAGAAGGATAAGAAGAATAAGAAGGATAAGATGAATAAGAAGGATAAGATGAATAAGAAGGATAAGATGAATAAGAAGGATAATAAAAATAAGAAGGACAATAAAAATAAGAAGGATAAGAAGAATAAGAAAAATAAGAAGAATAAAAAGAATAAAAAGAATAATAAGAATAAGAAGAATAAAAAGAATCAGAAGTATAAGAAGAATAAGAAGTATAAGAAAAATAAGAAGTACAAGAAGAATAAAAAATAGAATAAGAAGAATAAGAAGAATAAAAAGAATAAGAAGGATAAGAAGAATAAGAAGAATAAGAAGAATAAGAATAATAAGAATAATAAAAAGAATAAGAAGGACAAAGAGAATAAGAAGAATAAGAAGAAAATAAGAAGAATAAGCAGAAGAATAAGAAGAGCAAGAAGAAGAATAAGAAGAAGAAAAATAAGAAAAAGAAGAATAAGAAGGATAAGAAGAATAAGAATGTTAAGAATAATAAGAGGGATAAGAAGAATAAGAAAGATAAGAAGAATAAGAAGGATAAGAAGAATAAGAAGGATAAGAAGAATAAGAAGTATAAGAAGACTAATAAGTATAAAAAGAATAAGAAGAATTAGAAGAATAAGAGGAATACAAAGAATAAGATAAAAATTTGAATAAGAAGAATAACAAGAATAAGAAGAATAACAAGAATAAGAAGAATAAATAGAATAAAAAGAATAACATGAAAAAGAAGGAAAGAGAAGAATAAGAAAAATAATTTGTTTTAGAAGAATATGTAGAATAAAAGAATAACAAGAATAACACAAAAAAGAAGAATATGAAGAATAAGATAATATGAAGAATATAAAGAATAAGAAGAAAAAGAATAATAAGAAAAATAAGATAAATAATAAAAATAAGAAGAATAACAAGAATAAAATGAAAAAGAAGAATAAGAAAAATATGAAAGATAATAAGAATAAAAAGAATAAAAAATAAGAATCATAAAAAGAATAAAAAGCATAAGAAAAATAAGAAGAATAAGAAGAATATGAAGAATAATAAGAATAAGAAGAATAAAAAGAATAATAAGAATAAGAAGAAATGAAGAATAATAAGAATAAGAAGAAATGAAGAATACAAAGATAAAAAAGAATAACACGAATAAAGAAAAAAGAAGAATAAGAAGAATAAAAAGTATAAGAAGAATAAGAAAAATAATAAGAATATAAGAATAAGAAGAATAAGAAGAATAAAAATAATAACAAGAATGACAAGAATAACACGAAAAAGAAAAAGAATAATAATAAGAATAATAAAAAGAATAAAAAAAATAAGAAAAATAACTAGAATATGAAAAATAAAAAGAATAAGAAGAATAATTAGATAATGAAGAAAAAGTAGACTAACAAGAATAAAATGAAAAAGAAGAATAAAAAGAATAAGAAGAAAATAAGAATAAGAAGATTAAGAAGAATAAGACGAATAAGAAGAATAGGATGAAAATTAAGAATAAGAAGAATAAGGAGAATAAGAAGAATAAGAAAAATAAGAAGAAAAGAAGATTAAGAAGAATAAGAAGAATAAGTAGAATAATAAGAATATGAAGAATAAAAATAATTAGAAGAATACTAAAGAACTATGAAGAATAACATGAATAAGCATAATAAAAAGAATAAGAAGAATAAGAAGAATTAGAAGACTAAGAAGAATAATAAGAATAAGAGAATAAGAAAAATATGAAGAATAAGATGAATAAGAAAATAAGAAGAATAAGAAGAATTATAAAAATAAGAAGAATACTAAGATTAAATGAAAAAAAAAGAATTAGGAAAATAAAAAGGATAGAAGATTAAGAAGAATAAAAAAAATAAGAAGGATAAAAAGAATAAGAAGCATAAAAAAATAAGAAGAATATGAAGAATAGAAGAATAAGAAGAATAAGAAGAATAAGAAGAATAAGAAGAATAAGAAGAATAAGAAGAATAAGAAGAATAAAGAATAGAATAATAGAAGAATAAGAAGAATAAGAAGAAGAAGAAGAAAAGAAGAATAAGAAGAATAAGAATAACAATAAGAATAAGAAGAATAAGAAGAATAAGAAGAATACGAAGAATAAGAAGATAATAAAGAAAAGAAAAATTAGAAGAATAAAAAGCATAAGAAGAATAATAAGAATTAAGAAGAATAAGAAGAATAAAAAGAATAAGAAGAATAAGAAGACTAAGAAGAATAATAAGAATAACAAGTAAAACACAAAAGAATAATAAAAAATAAAAAAATAAGAAGAATAAAAAATAAGAAGTATAACAAGAATAAAAAGAATAAAAAAAAATAAGTACATAAGAAGAATAAGAAAAATGAGAAGAATAAAGAATAATAAGATTGAGAAGAAAAAGTAGACTAACAAGAATAACACTAAAAGAATAATAAGAAGAATAAAAGAATAAGAAGAATAAGAAGAATAAGAAGAATGAGAAGAATAAAAAGAATAAGAAGAAAAAGAAGAAAAAGAAGAAAAAGAAAAAAAGAAGAAAAAGAATAATACAATTATAAGAAGAATAAGAAGAATACAAATAATAAGAAGAATAAGAAGAATAAGAAGAATAAGAAGAATAAGAAGAATAATAAGATTAAGAAGAATAAGAAGAATAATAAGATTATGAAGAATAAGTAGACTAACAAGAATAACACGTTAAAGAAGAATAAGACGAATAATAAAAATAAAAAAGAATAAAAAGAATAAAAAGAATATAAAGAATAATACGTATAAGAAGAATAAGAAGAAAAGAAGATTAAGAAAAATAAGAAGAATAATAAGAATACAAAGAATAAGAATAATAAAAAAAATAATAAAGAATACGAAAAATAATAAGAACTAGAAATAAAACAACTGAAAAACAAGCAATATATTTCCAACCTAGCAATCCAACCATGGTAGATTTAAAAACTAGAAATAAAATACTAGAAATACTGTGGTTCGCTAGTCGTTCGTTACAACTAGCTACATCCACCAGAAAATACTTATGCATTACAGATTAAACCAACAAAAACTATCTTATAGCATGCAACACAAAGAAGTCACGATAAAGCATGCTGAGAGAGAGAGAGAGAGAAGAAGACGATGAACATTTCCTCATGTCCAAAAATAGTAACCCAAAATTAAAAATATAGAAACACTTTATAATAAAAACTCTCTCGGTTCATTTAACCAGAGTGGGTCGGATCATGGGATGGGTCATTCTCTACTCCAAAAATTTCAGCCATGGTTGTGCACATACTGCTGCATCCCCAGCTTCTTAATATTTCCTTTCTTGTACTTACATGAAAATATCACAATACAGATATTTGGTTATACAACCATATTTTCTAAAATATAAATTACACATACATCAAAAAGAATAAGAAGAATAAGAAGAATAAAAAGAATTAGAAGATTTAGAAGAATAATATAAATAAGTATAATAAAAATATAAAGAAGAATAATAAGAATAAGAAGAATACGAAGAATAAGAAGAATAAGAAGAATAAGAAGAATAAGAAGAATAAGATGAATAAAAAGAATAAAAATCATCAAAAGAATAAGAAGAATAAAAAAAATAAGTAGAATTAGAGGTATAAAAAGATTATGATAAATAGGGAGAATATGAAGAATATGAAGAATAATAAGAATAATGAGAATAATGAGAATAAGAAAAATAAGAAGAAAAAAAATATAAAGAAATATAGGAAGAATAATAAGAAAAAGATGAATTAGAAGAATAAGAGGAATAAGAAGAATTAAAAAAAATATGAATAATATGAAGAATTAGAAGAATATCAAAAATAATAATAATTTGAAAATTAAGAATAAAAAGAAGAATAAAAAGAATAAGAAGAATAAGTACAATAATAAGTCGAATAATACTATCAAGAATAAGAAGAATAAGAAAAATAAGAAGAATAAGAGGAATAACATAAATAAGAATAATAAAAAATATAAGAAGAAAAAGAAGAAAAACAAGAAAAATAAGAAAAAGAAGCATAAGAAGAATAAGAAGAATCAAAAGAATCAGAAGAATAAGAAGAATTAGAAGAATAATAAGAATAAAAAGAATAATAAGAATAGAAGAATAAGAAGAATAAGAAGAAAAAGAATAATAACAAGAATAACACTAAAAATAAGAATAAAAATAATAGTTAGAATTACAAGAATAACACTAAAAAGAAGAATAAGAAAAATAAAAAGAGTAAGAATAAAAAAAAGAAGAATAATAAGAATAACAACAATAAAAGAATACGAAGAATAAGAAGAATAAGAAGATTAAGAATAATTAGAATAATAATAAGAAAAATAAAAATAATAAGAACATTACAATAAAAATTCCATATAAAATAAGGGAGAATTCCCTGGCTAAATGCTCTTTTTCATTGCTAAATGAGATATAGCAATGGATTATCGACCGAACCGTTCCCATTCTAAAGTCCTCGTCGCTAAAATTTAATGAGGAAAAGTGTCCCTAGCTAATAATTTAATGACAGAAATAAACATAGTTTAAAAAAATAATTTTCCTAGCTAAATAAGTAGGATAAATGAGAGTCTCCATTTCTAAATGGATATAACAATGGAAGCTTTCCCAAGTCAAAGTCCTAGTCACTAAATAATAGCGACCAAAATAGTCCCTACCAAAATAAATTTAGTATTAAAAAATTCATTACTAAATAAAGATATCCCAATCTAAATTAGCTAGGGAAAATTCCCTATCTAATTTAGCAAGGGGTTTTTCTCTAGCTAACTTAGTAAAAGATATTTTAATTTCAAAACTATTTTCAGAATTTAATTTATTTTAAAATTTTTTAATTTATTAATTTAATATTTTTATATTTAATTGAATAAACTTAGAAACTATAAATGATAATTTATAATTAACAAAAAATAAAATCATTTAATAACTTATTCTAATACAATATTTTACATAATTAAAACAAAAAAATTACAAAATTTTATTATATCTTATTCATCAATGTATTTACTGACAGTGCATAAAGTATAATCTATCCATGCTTTGTCATTGCTTTCTAATCCTCTACTCCTCTGACACCATTTTTCTACTGTTACAAAGATGTCCGAGTCATGGCACATCATATCTAGTGAAAAATACCTTCACTTATATAATCTTTATATGGGGAAACAATACGGTACCATATCTGTATGAAATTTAAACCACTCAATCAAATCAAAATAAAAAAATTATGTTTTGATAAATATATAATACTGTAGTATATATGTACATATATGCTAGTATTTCACTCGTACATATATTACTATAGGATATGTACATTTTAAACTGCAATATTATGTGTACATATATACAGAGTACAAATATACTCAGTATATGTACATAAAATAAAGCAGTAATATATGTATGTATAAATTGAGTATATATGTACATATATACCACATTTGTTGCTATTGCAGCTACTACCGCTCCTATCACTGTCATTCCTGTCCATCGCTGCCGTTGCTACTACCACAGCTACTCCTGCCATTGCTGTTGTTGCCACCACAGCCACTGCCACAGCTGCCGCCACCGCCTCTAGCACTGCTAACACAACTAATAATAAAAGTGGGGCTGGCGATGATGATCGACTGATGAAATTCCCTGCCAACTATTTGTTTTGAGATTAAGCGAGTTTTTGATGAGGCGGCGAGCTGCTTCTTCCAAAATAGGACCGGATAATCTTCTTTTTCCCCACATATCAATGATCTCCAATTTATTTGTTGGATTTTTATACAAATTGATAATTTTCAATGATATTCAAAAATATCAAACATTTGTTTAATGATATATGAGTTTTAATGATATATGATTTACTTTGATATATTTTAACATTTGTTTTATGACACTTAATTTTTTTTTTATTATAATTCCAAAACAATTCGTTGATATTTGACATCATAAAATCAATCTTACTTCATTAAAATAGAAATATATATATTTTTATACATGTCCACAAATTATTGTTTTTTGAATACGAGAAAAAATTATTGTTACACTTACTAGTAAAAAGTAAAACAACATACACTTTTAATGATTTACATATTTTATATAAAACTAAAGTATGAAGATGTTGTAGAATTTTTAAAAAATAAAAAAATATTCATAAATATTTGAAAGTCATAAAAAGTTGCCCTAAAATGATTTGAAAATAAATCACCAATATATACAAAATATAAAAAAAATATCAAAGGATAAAAAATCATGAATATTTATCACTTTTCAACCAAAATAATTAAAAAAGTCAGATTTTCATGACATTTTATGGAAATTTTTAAGTCGATAAAAAAATATTCTAACAAATGTCAAATAATTATTATTGAAAATACATCAAATAGTATTATCCCTCCATCAAATGTATTGGATAATGTTCAAGATTCTTTCAGTCCCCACTAACATTGCAAAAAATCATCATAAAACTAAATTAATATATATATATATATATATGTGTGTGTGTGTGTGTGTGTGTGTGTGTGTATGTATTTATATATATCTTGTAAATTTAATGCACACACACACACACACAACATCATATGTATATATGCATATGCATATATGTATGCAAATCTATAAATAAATATAGATATATAGATGTTGTTATATATTATGTATATATTATATGTGGATGTTATGAATGATATACATGTGCATATAAATGTACATATATGTGATAAAAGTGATCTTAAATCATGATTGAAAGAAAAAATAATAACTTGTTGGTTTAATCTACAGTATTTCATATCTTTTTATGCACTAAGAAGGCAACGGATAGAAAATAAAATATGGAAAGAAAGGACATGTTTTTGAACCAAATATCATATCCTGATTATGAATCTAGGAAAATAGAAAATATAAAGAGATATTTTAGTAAAATGAAGATTGTTGCTGGCGATAGGTATCTTTTAAAATATTTCGTTGCTAGATCTTTCTCTATTTGGTTTTATTCGTAGTGTGTTCATTTTCATCCCCCTTCAAGCATGGAAATACAGCAAAATGAGTGCTAAACTTCTATTAAAAGTCATTAAAATAAGAGGTATTGTAAACTTCATGAAAATATCAACAATTTGTTTGGTGGAAAGATGTCGACGGAGTTAAAATATGCTGAACCATGAAATTTTCATGAATAAATGGTAGTCAATTTCAATGTATTTGATGCAAACATGAAACATATGATTATGTTAATAAGTGAAAACATTTTGATTGTCACAAAGGAGGAGAGGTTGATGTTTGGGTTGAATGCCAATGTCATGGAGAAGATATTGAAGTCACATGAGATCAGCAACAGTAGTGACCATGGCACATATTATGTTTATGCACTAGAGTGAGAGATGGTAGGTGTACTTCTTGGAACCTAAATTGATGCATTTTCATAAATAAAATTATAGTTAATTTCATGTGTTTTGATGCAGCATGAAAAATATGATTATGTAATAAGTGTGAATAACATCTTGATTCTCATAAAGAAGGAGAGGATGATGTTCGGGTTGAATGCCAATGTCATGGAGAAGATATTGGAGTCACATGAGATTAGTACATTATGACCATGGTGTGATATTATACTTATGCACTAGAATGGGAGATAGTAGGTTACTCTATTTGAAGCCAAATTAATGTATTTTGATTCATGCAAGATGCAAAAAAAACTACAAGTAATTTGTTGAGTTAAAAGAATGACTTACCATATCTACATTACAAAAGGCATTAAAAGTAAGTGAAATTTATTATAAATATCTCAAACCACATGTGAGGGTTTCCTTGATGCAACTAAGTATGTGTTTGACTACATGAAAGTCCATGGTTGGATTTTGTAAGTGTTGACTGACTAAGTTTACAACATAACTATGATCAAGGAGAGTTAAGGTGAGACATTGAAGGGACCCACAAAGACATTGGAAAGTTATAGGATTTGAGATGCTCATCATCTAGAAGAGCGGTAGGTTTGTGAGCAATGGAGGAATTTGTTTTTGTATAATCAAGCATGTTTTTTAACTAACAAGTCATGTGCATATTTAGTTTGAGTAAGAAAAGGGGCATCAAGAAATTTTTAACTTCTATCCCCAAAAAATAATTGAGATTACATAAATACTTTAAAGAGAAATCATCATTCAGTCAAGTAACGAGTTAAGATATAAAAAAGAGGTCATTACCAATAAGTGTGATGAATGAATAAAAAGTTATCAGCTTGCCTGAATTTAAAACAAAAAAAAAGATTTTCGAAAAAAGTTTAGCAACCCAAGCACAAGGGGCTTGTTTAAGGTCATATCTAGACTTATGTAGAAGATAAATACAATGAAGTCACATTGTTCTCACAAAAATAAGAGATTATTTCATGAAAATCTTCTCAAAGAGATAACCAATTAGGAAGAGATTCTTGACAAGAGAGAGGATGAGATGACTAGTGGTAGTCTTGACAAGGGCTAAATGTTTTACCAAAATCAAGTCTAGGAATTTGGAAAAATTTCTTAGCTACTAAACATGCTTTAAGCAATCAATCATATCATATTCTTTGAATTTGGTGCAATATACACATTTGTTGGTAATAACATTAACATTAGAAGGTTTGGACACTTATGTCCTAAGTGTTATTAGCATGAATAGTAGCAAATTCTTCTTGCATGGAAGCTATGCCAATTGAGAATCTTGAGAGTATTTTTTTAGAGTCTTAGGATCATTGCTAACAATAAAGGCAACATGAAGAGAGGTGACAGAGAACAACATTAGTCATTAAGATAGAAAGGGGATATTTTTCATGTTGGAGTTGTTGAGGTAGAGGAGAAGCAAAAAATGAAATATCCATAATGTTAGGATCTGGAGTATGGTTAGGAAGAGAATGAGGTTGAAAAAGAGATTGAGGCAGAGAAGGATATTGTAATTGGGGAAGAAAATGTGGATGTTGAGGTGAACAAAATAATGAAATCTTGAAGAAAATCAACAAGACGATGTGCCATTATGGAAGGCTTATTTGGTGGTTGGTGTAATGAAATATATTCAAGCTTATATGAATGCAATTCTTGAAAACTATTCATCAAGATTAGAAAAAGTTGTAATGGAAAGATTATGAAAGAAAAATAATTTATTTTTATTAAAGAAAACAAATCTCATTAAAGACTACGTGTTGAGAAATGTAAATCCAATTTGATGGTGGATCAAGACATCTATAACATTTGTGCAAAAAATTATATCCTAAGAAAGAACAAGGTACAACTTTTTTGAAGATTTGTGCATGTTAGAGGTTTTTAAATAATAAAGAAGAGTGTACCAAAAACACATAAGATATAGTAACTTGGATGGTAACCAAATAATTTAAAATACGGATAATTATTACCAATAGAAGATAGATGTAGTTAATAAGATAAGACATAAGTAGCAATTAAGAAGGTATCAACTAGATTTTAAAGGGACATTAGCATGGAAAACAAGAGTCAAACTTATTTCTATAATATGTCTATGTTTTATCTCAGCTAATCACCTACTCCATTTTGTTCATGGGTATGCAAATATGATATTTATTTTATCCCATATTGAAGAAAATGATTTGAAAAATTATTGAAGAAAACTCATCTTCTCCATCATATTAGAAAGTTTTATCAAAAAGTTTTTCAACAAACATTTGAATTTTAGAAAACATGGGTAAAAATTAGATTTGTATCTTAAAGATATACACATATGTATTGGATAAAATCATCAATAAAAATAACATTTATTAAAATTTATGTGTGTAAATAAGAAGTATTGGGCCAAATATATCACTATGATTTTTTCAAGACGAAAACATGTAGTAGTTTTTGATTTATTAAATAAACCTTTGCGATAGTTTCCAAGTTGATAATTAGTGCAAGGAGTACCATAACTATGTAATTGGAAATAGTAAACCTTTTTATTTTTAAATTCTTTAAAAAGGCATAATTAGGATGCCCTAAATAGCATACCAAATTTTGAGTATACTACTTGATCTTTTATAATATAAGTTTCAATTTTTTCATGTTAAAGGATAAAAAAATTCTTATTTATGATAATTTGTCATTTCTACTATATGGAGTTTGATAACAAAAACATAAAAAGTTAAATTCAAATAACAAACATTATCATGAATAAGTTGACTAGCAGATAATAAATTCTTTTTTATCTCAAGAAATTAAAACATCTTTAAAATTTAATTTATCATGATGAATGTTAAGAGATACATTACCAGTATAGTAAGTAATTAGTAATGCTTCTCTATATTCAACAAGAATGCGATCATTACCAAAATAAGGTTTCAAAATTTTTAATTTAATTCACATTTGAGGATACAGCTTTGTGAATAGATGAATTTTAACTCATAATTTTCCAAGGGAATCCATCTAGGTGAAGATGGCATGCTCAGGATGTGAATTTTAAATTATCATAACTTAGATTATCATAACATTTTGAGTTATGTGGAAATAAGTGTAAGTAATAATTTGTAATAATTCTTTCTATCCTCTATTTTTTTACAAATCATACTTTTAGCATATTTAATGCTCCTAGTAGATTGAATAATCTAATCTCATATCTAATAATGACTTTCCAAAATGAGATATCATCTCGAGAGGTGATATTCCAAATATCATATGAGGCAAGATAGTAATGATGGATCCAATGGATCTATAATGAATCCTATTTATTATTGATACACAATAGTTTCTTAATGAAAAAAATATTATTCTTTGGATTGATCAAAAGAAGACCCAACCCACTGTGGGAAATAGTTTACAAACCATGCTCCATGAGATCTTGTGCCTATATATATCTTTCTATGGTTGGGGAGCCATATAAAAATCTCTACACAAGTTTCAATGGAAATTACAATAGCCTGAGGGATGAGGAAGATTAAAAACTAGTATCCTCAATTCCTTAGATGATAGAATGCAACAACTCTATCCTCTTTGTGGCAGACAATAGTTTTTCAGCCCACAATTGTATTATAGAAGAGATCTCATGGACTAGGAAGAATTGTGAAGTGATCAATCTACTGATGATTATGGAAATCTCATAAATATAAAATGAAGTTTTATGTGTGAGAAATCAGAATTATTAATGATCAATTTGTGGTGCTCAGTTTTATCCCTCCAAAGAAGATGTTCAATTTGGAGGGATTACCTTGCAGTCCTGATGCTTCAGAAAATAATTGGACACTATCTAATAATGAATGAATAGAAGATCATTCTCTTTTTGAAAAAAAAATAAAGATCATCACATACATAAGATGAGAAATTTATTGTTTAGTATGTCATGGATGGAAGAAAAATATAGTATTAGTAGTATAATTAATTAGTTTTGATAGGTTTCCATAGCAATAATATAGATGTGGGAGATAGTGGATCGTCATAAGTCAAACCTTTTTTTTACTTGAAAATACCCATGCATATGCCCATTTATCATTAGGAATAGCTGGTGGTTGAAATACACATAAAAAATATTGATGATCTTGTTCGGGAAGCCTAGTGCATGCAACATCTCAGTTATGAATATCCAATTTACCATATCAAAGATCTTTTGCAGGTTATCTTGATAAAATACCTAGGAGATATACCCTTCCTTGTATATCTCCTAATTAGATGTTGAGTAAAAAGAAAACAATTCATTATTAACCTTCCTTTGTATACCAAAGTTGGTCAATAAAATCATTAACTATAGACTTGATTCATGAAATTATTATTTAAATATGATCTTTTAATGACATTACAACAAGAAATCAATCTATAATCATTAATAGTAGATCATGAAAAGATTTAAGAATTAAAACAATACATGCATGATTGATATGTTCCAAGATTTGCCATTAAGAATAAATACTTATCATGCATTAGTGCATCTTGTCTAATATAATTCATTGAGTGTACAAAATTTCAAGGAAACCCCATCAGACCTAGGGAATTTTAAATTCCAGTATTAAAAAGGGTAATTTTATTTTTCATAGAAAAGGATAAAGATAATTTCTATATGCCAAGGGTCAAGATCATTCCAAACTTGACTACATCCACCTAGATAAGAGGGGGATTGTATGTAGTCCCAAAAATATTTTGTATATTATTTATGAATTTTAATGTCACTCCTCCTCAAGAGCTAGTAGGGTCCTCATTTCCATCAATGATAGAGACAATATAATTTTTTGTAACCTTGAGTTCAGCATGACATGAAATGTAACACCCAAAAAAATGATTTGGGCAAATGAATAAGATAAATGTTGGGTTAAGCCAAACTTGGGGTTTTCTAAGAAATTAAGAAATGATTAAATGATAATTGATAAATATTAAATGATATATGATTATATGGATAAATGTCAAGTGCAAATGAATATGTAAATATATACTTGAAATTGACCAAACCCAAAAAATTAACTAATAGAAAAAGGGCAAAATATAAATTTGGTAAATGAGGACCTTAGGGTCATATATGAATATATTTATATGTCAAAATATGATTATGAAAACTTGAAATGCAAATAAAATAAAAATGAGCTATATAATATTCATATATTTTCATAATATATGAATATATTATGAGAAACTTGTTATCATTAGACATAAATAAGATATGGAATATATATGTCTAAAAAGTAAAATTAACTCATATTAAACAGACCAACCTATCACTCACCTAACTTATTTGAATTAAAAAGTTATCATTTTCAGATACTTCATAATCATAATTTCATTAAAAAAACTTATTTTCTTAATATTTAAATAAATTTTTTTATTAATCATACATTTTACTTTTTTATTCTTATAACTGATTAATCCCTAATCTAAATGTAAAAGTTTTTATATTTACATATAATAAGATATAATTATTTATAGTTATATGTTATTATACATATAGTATATATAGCTATAAAGTTATATATAATTAAACATATAGTTTATATAGATATATTCATTCAAGTAGTTATATATAGTTGTACATAAATATACAAAGTTATAAACAA
>JAREIK010003513.1:74654-152154 GCA_029783825.1 Sapria himalayana | reverse complement strand
TATCTCTCTCATCTCTCTCTCTCCTCTTTCATCTCTTTCTCTCCATCTATCTCTCTTCTCCATCTCCATCTCTCTTTCTCTCTCCATCTCCATCTCTCTTTCTCTTCTCCATCTCCATCTCTCTCTCTCTCCATCTCTTTATCTCGCTATCTCTCCCATCTCTCTCACTCTCTCCAATTCTCTCTCTCTCTCTCTCTCCATCTCTCTCTCTCCATTCTCTATCCTCCTCCTCGCTCTCTCTACTCTTCCCAATCTCTCTCTCAATCTCATTCTCTCTCTCTCTCTCCATCTCTCTCTCTCTCTCTCCAATCTGTTCTCATATTTTTGTCTCTATCTGTCTCTCTCTCTTCTCTCTTCCCTCCCTCTCCATCTCACCTCTCTCCATCTTTCTCTCACTCTCTCTAATTCTCTCACACACTATCTCTCCCTCCGTATTCATCTCGCACCTCTCTTCCATCTCTCTCTCTATGTTACTATCTCTTTCACTCTATCTCCTCCCTTCTCTCCACTCTCTCCCTCCCTCCACCTCTCTCCCTCACTCTCTTCCCTCACTCTCTCTCCTCTCTCTCTCTCTATCCCTCTCTCTCTCTCTCTCTCCTCTCCAGCCCTCTCCCTCCCTCCCCTCTCTCTCAACTTTTCCTATGCCACACTACTGCGACAATCTTCTTTACATAATATTCATTATTTATTTTGATCATATTGTAGGTTTACATTATTTTATCTTTACTTGACATGTGTGTAAGAGTGGATTAAACTTTAATATGACTTTTTTTATTATTAATGTGTAGGGTGAAATCATTTTTGATTTCTAATAATTTTTTTCATAGTATTTCATGAGAAACAACACCATATAAATTGAAATCAGATTTTTTATGTATAATTTAGGAGTAAAATAAAATCTAACATTAAAAAACAATAATAAAATGATATATTTATTCAATCAAACTAGAATAAATATATCAAATCAAACTCAATTTTAATCAAACTAGTTAGATCGAATTAGTTTTAACCTCCCTCTCATTCTCTTTGACATAGAATTTGTCAAATTCCATGGCTGAATATTTGAGACCTCGAAAGAAAATGATGTGAAGAGAATGTGGAATATGGTGATGATGATGCGCCACTAGGTGAGCTCTATGTCAAGGTGCTTGGTGTATGTTTCCAAGCATAGATATGATTAAAACAATGTCATTTCTATATTTAGCTTAATTTTCCAACTAGAGTCTCTTGTTGGCCAAAAATAATGACTATGAATGATCTTTTGTTTTTTTTACATCTAATCACTCTTTCACACAATTATATCTACCTTTATGCAGTCACTTTCCAAAATGTAACAATAAAAAGCAAGGTGTCTATCATCAATTAATTTTTAACATATATATATATATATATATATATATATATATATATTATATATATATGTTATTATATTTATACATAGTTATGTTTATATATACTATTTTTATAATTATAGAAATAGTAAAATATATTTATATAGAATTCGAATTGTATCATACATGCATATTGATGTATAGTTATTTTTAAATACAATTATTGATTTGAGGAACTAAAATGTATATAAATTTATACATTTATATATAACTATATAAAAATGAATTTAACAATATGTATATCAACATATTACTATATATAAATGTATTTATCTACATTAATACCTATACATAGCCATATGTCTAAATATATATAATTACATGAAAAACTAAATATAACTACATCTACAACATGTATAACTACATGCTTCAGAAACTTAATATCCATTCATATCATTCATCCCATTCATATATATATATATTTTAGATATTGTATAAATCTTTAGCATTTTTCCATATATTTTAGGAAGTTAAATTTAATTTTTTTAACTTTAAATATATTTTTAATGTATGTTTATATGTTTGTATATATCATTATGATTTAATATGTTTAGGATTTTTATTTTTGTTTCACTTAATATCATTTAACTAAAATTAATTTCTAATAAAATGTATATTTGTTAAAATTGATGGTGTAAATTTTAAAACAATTAACAATATGTTTGTATAATAGATATTATAAAAAATTTCTAAAATATATATGTGATGTAGTTTCAATTTACAAAGTTAAAACTTTAAAAATAAAATTTATTTACAAAATAAAATTTGCACCTCATAATATGCAATATGTTATATTTATTATAAATAAAAAATGTTAAACTGTATCTATTAATTACAAATAAAAACATTGTAGTGTATTTAATTTTAAGAAAAAAAATTAAAAATTATTATTTAAAAAAACAAATTCAAATATTTATAAGGTCATTTATATATTTTGAATAAAAAAAATAATAACTTGTAGACAAGTTAATCATGTATTTATATGGTAATGTATTTATATGCATGATATTATAATTGTTTGAATTTTAAAGTTACTAAAAATTTGTTAATAACAATAAATAATAGGTAAAAATTTTTAATTGGCATTAAAATTTTAATAAAAAAATTATATAGAAAACCAAAAATAATATTATCTATTTATGACCAATATTTTAATTTTTAACATAATTGTAAAAACAACACAATTTACAAATATGTCATTTTCATAAATTTATTTATATGAGTATAATGAAAGTAATATTAATATAATTATTAAAAAACAACTATTTGAATAAAATAAAAGCTCATATATTTAATTCATAATTTCTATTTACGCAGTGATATGCCTCACACACACAAACACACACACACACACACGAATTTATTTTTAATATAAAGAATTTATAATATTGTATAATTTGTGTACTATATATAATATTTTATTTTAATTAAATTTTTAAAACCATAAAATTTTAAATACATTTACACACACACACACACACACACACACACATAATAGTTTAATGTGTAACTTTAAAAATACATTACGTATATAGGTATATGTGTGTGTTTGTGTGGGTGTTCATTAGTATATGCATGCATACAAGTATATACACACTACGTTGAAAATATAGATACATGTGTGAATATATACAAAAGTACAAAAATGTGTATTGTGATATATAATGTATAGTAATGTATATGGATGTATATGTATAAGTGTGTGTGTGTGTGTGTGTGTGTAGGTTAGTGTATATGCATATATATATTTATGATTATATATGTAAATATTAACATTAATTTTGAGAAGAAAAAAACTTAAGCACATAATTATTAACATGTTCTACAAATTCATGAGAGCACACACAAAAAGTGACATTATTGCAAGATACTACTAATCTCTCATCTATAACACTTTGCCTCATAATTTGATCAGAGTACTACTTGCAATGATAAGATTCATTCAATACTACTTACCATGGAGTTACATTTTCACTCAATAATATAATTTATTCAAATAAAAAAATCTATCTAATATTTTCTCCAACAACTCCTCTATCTTTTTTTTATAGTCGAGATATGCTATTTTAAATTTTGATTATATGTACATTTCTTATCTATTATCTCTAGTTCAAAGTATTATAATAGTAAAAGCCATCAAATCAATCTAGATCTGATATATTTCTTTTCTATGAGATATTTGATTATAGAATATTTAGTATATACTATGACTTTGGTTCCCAGTAAATATGATATTAACTTGCCAAAATAAATATTATTTATGCAAGTTCTTTTTCTATAGTGGTGTAATTCAATTGGGCATTTTTATAGTGTGTTGTTATCATAGTATATGATAACTATTTATAAATATTTGTATAACTATATAAAACTATTCATAATAATATTTAACTATATTTGTAACTATGTAAACTATTTTTTTAAATATATTAATAATTATATATAATTAATGATTTAACTATATAATATTTTATAACTATATGAGTAATTCAATATAACTATTTTTTTAACAAATTATATAATATGTATAATAATATATAACTTATATAATTGTATTTTACTATATGTATAACCATAAAAATGTTATATATAACTATATCTTTAACTACTTACATATTTATAACTATGTGTATAACTATATATAAATATTTGTATAAATATGTAACACTCTATATAACTAAATATAATTATATATGTATCTATGTATACATATATGTATTCATATAATTAAATCTATATATTTATTTATAACTTTGTATATATTTATGTATTACTACTTATAACTACTTGTATGAATATATCTATATATAATAATATGTTTAAATATATATAACTCTTTTTTTAATTATGTATACTATAGGTATAAGAACAGATAGAGGTTGACCTTACTCTCTGGTGACCATCACTTGAGGTCTATTGCTTTTGTTTCTTTCTCTCATCAGATCTCTTTACTGCCATACGACATAGGATTTGAGATTTAGTGAAAGAAATTAGATTTACGTTCACAAAGATGTTCAGCAGGCTGTTTTCCAACAAGGAGATGAAGATTTTGATGCTAGGTCTTGATGCTGGCGGAAAGACAACCATTCTGAATAAGTCAAAGCTTGGTCAGATTTTCACCACAATTCCTACTATTTTCTTCAATGTAGAGACTGTTAAATAAAAAAACATCAATTTCATTGTGTGGAATGTTGGGGATCAAGACAAGATTCGCCCTTTCTAGAGGGATTACTTCCAAAATACACAAGGTCTCATATTTGTGGTGGATAGCAATGACAGAGATCGAGGAGTTGAAGCTAGAGATGAGTTGCATAGGATGCTAAATGAGGAAAAAATTCGAGATACAATTTTGATGGTGTTGCCAATAAGCAAGATCTTCCAAATGTGATGAATGCAGCTGAAATTACTGACAATCTCGGATTCACTATCTTCTCCAATGCCATTAGCACATTCAGAGCACTTGTGCTACCTCTGGCAAGGGCCTGTATGAGGGTCTTGATTGGCTTTCCAATTACATTGCCAACAAATCATTACCAATTTAAGCAGGATGAGGCAAACTTTGTTGACATATCTGGAATTGGATCTAATCATTGCCTATTTTGCTTGAGTTTTGTTCTGTTATGTGGATGACATCATCTGTATAAAGGGGGATTCAAATTGTATTTATATTTATATATTGCACACCTAAAATACATGACCGCATTTACTTTATTCTAATCTGTTGTAAGCCGAACTTGTTTGTTTTCTAGTTTGTGTCTTTTTGGCATTGGATCTTAAAGGTATAAGAACATATAACTATAAATAATTGTCTTTGACTATATGTATTACTATAAAAGCTTTATACATAACTATATTTAAATATATCATTTACATCTTACATTTAATATACATATTTATATATTAGTATTCAAAAATATATTTTATTATATCTATACCTATACATAACTATATGTATTGATATATAAAATTATATAAATAAATATATATACCTACATGTATAAATATACGTATAACTATATGTGTAACTATATGTATAACCACAAGTAACTATATTTATAATTACATGTATAATAACATCCAACATTATATTTAACTATATGTGTATAACTATATATAATTATTGGTATAACTATATATAAATAATTGTATAACTTAATAACACTCTATATAATTAAATATAACTATATTTGTAAGTATGTATATATGTATATATGTATATATATATATATGTAAATCTATATATTTATTTATAACTTTATATATTTATGTATAACTATTTGTATGAATATATCTATATATAACAGTATGTTTAACTATATAAAAATATTGATAGCTATATATACTATATGTATAATAACAAATAACTATAAATAATTGTATCTTATTATATGTATTACTATAAAAGCTTTACACATAACTATATTTAAATATATAATTTACAACTTATATTTAATATACACTTGTATATATTAGTATTCAAAAATGTATTTTACTATATCTATAATTATACATAACTATATGTATAGATATATAAAATTATATAAATAAATATATATGCCTACATGTATAAATATAAGTTTAACTATATGTGTAACTATATATATAACCACATGTAACTATATTAATAATTACATGTATAACAACATACAACAAAATATTTAATTATATGTGTATAACTATATATAAATATTTTTAAAACTAAATAAAACTTTATATATTTAAATATAACTATATTTTTAACTATTTATACATATACGTATACATATATGTAAATCTATATATTTGTTTATAACTTTGTATATATTTATGTATAACTAAATATAACTACTCAAATGAATATACATATATGTATATAACCATATATAATTTTATATATGGTTAATGATAATTAACCATATATATTATATGTATATGTATAAGTATACATATACATATATGTATACATATACGTATATGTATACGTATATATGGTTATAATTTTGTATATAACTACTCATATGAATATTTATACATATACGTATACATATATGTAATCTATATATGGTTAATGATATATAATTTTTATAACCATATATATTATATGTATAATAACATATAACTATACATAATTTTAAATTATTAAAGTATAACCTATATTTAAAAAGATAATTAACAACATATATCTAATATATATTTTTATATATTAGTATAAAAAATGTATTTTAGTATATCCATACCTATACATAATTATATGTATAAATATATAAAATTATATGAACAAATATATAAACATACATGTATAAATATAAGTTTACCTATACGTGTAACTATATATATAACCACATGTAACTATATTTATAATTACATGTATAATAACATTCAACATTATATTTAATTATATGTGTATAACTATATATAAATATTTTTAAATCTAAATAAAACTTTATATAATTAAATATAGCTATATTTTTAGCTATTTATACACACATATATATATATACATATATGTAAATCTATATATTTGTTTATAACATTGTATATATTTTTGTATAACTACATTTAACTACTTGTGTATATATATATATATAACTAAATGTTTAAGGATATATAATTTTTTATAACTATATATATTATATGTATGCTAACATATAACTATAAACAATTCTATCTTACTATATGTATAACTATAAAAACTTTATACATTACTATATTAAAATATATAATTAACAACATATATTTAATATACATTTTTATATATTAGTATAACAAATGTATATACCTATACATAACTATATGTATAAATATATGAAATTATATGATAAAATATATATACATACATGTATACATATGTATAACTACATGTAACAATATTTATAATTATATTTATAAAAACATACAACACAATGCTTAACTATATGTGTATAACTATGTATAAATATTCTTATAACTATAAATAACTATATATAAATAAATATAACTTTATTTTTAATTATGTATACATATATTTATAAATATATGTAAATCTATATAATTGTTTATAACTTTGTATATATTTATTTAAATTTACTTATACCTACTTGTATGCATTATCTATATATAATTATATGTTTAACTATATGTAATTATTTATAAATACATTTGCTATATGTATCCTAACATATAATTATGTATGGGATAATACTAATTTGTTGCACTAACTTGAAATTAAATGGCAAAGGATATAATATCAACAATATGTAAGCACATAGCATTAAAGTGACAGTTGATTAGGCTCATATAGGGTATAATACAAATAAGGGTCGTACTCTTACCTAATCCCGGCTCTTTGGCCTCAGGCTTAAATATGAACTTATGAATGACAAAAGATGTAATATTTGTTAGGTTTATACAGAAGAAATTTTATTTTCTTTTATATAATTTTTCATTCGAACACTACACTCTCTATGTCAGTCTCTCTCCCTCTCTAATTCTTTCTTTCACTCTATTCCTTTTTTTCTTTATGTGTCACTCTCTCTTTCTTGTTAATTTTTTTCTCCCTCTCCTTTCTTGCTTGTTCTTTCTTTCTCTCTCTCTCTCTCTCTCTCCCCCCTCTCTCCTTCTCTCTCTCCCTCTTTCTCTATCTCCCCCTCTTTCTCCCTCTCTCTCTCCCTCTCTCTCTTCTTCTCTATTTCCTTCCCTCTCTCTCCCTTTCACCATTTCTCTCCCCCTCTCTCTCCCTCCTTCTCTCTCTCCCCCCTCTCTCCCCTCGTCTCCCCATTTTTCCGCCCCTTTATCTCTCCCCACGTTCTTTCTCTCTCTCTCCCTCCCTCTCCCTCTCTAGTCTCCACCTTCAAACTTTAAATGTCTTTCTTTTTTGCGTGCAAGTATCACCTCTTCCCCCTCTCTAGTATTACTATGATATCTATTAATCTTTAGCGTGCTAAAATGGCTTTATCTATTTTTGTAGATTCTACAAATTCATTGCCTTGATATTCACGATATTTAATTTTTAAATATTCATCTGTAATTAATTTTATTTAATTATTAGTATATTTTCAAGTAATAGAATGTTTAATTCAAAATAATGATTAAACATTATTTTTGTAAATAAAACAGGGCAAAATCAGTTCAGATCATCCATCGATGTACAGAAGGTTTATGACTGGAATTTTGAATACAGATTTTTTGTGTGAGCTCTAAACGTTCAACAATTTTGCATGTAGTCAGTCGAGATGGATGGATTGAGAAAAAATTAAGTGTCCATATAATCATCGCGAGTGTCAGATTATCCCTTTTCATGATGTAAACTCAATACGATACTATTTGGCTAAATATGGCTTTGTGCCAAATTATTTTGTTAGGATTTATCATGGGGAAAGTACAAAGGATCTGAATATTAACCAAAATGAGCGTACTGAATCATTTTCTTGTGGTAAAGAATCATCAAACACGTACTATAGAATGATCACGGAAGCTACTATTGTTGACTTCAATATGGATTACATGGAAGAACCACCAAATCCCGAAGCTCAAAAATTTTATGAAATGCTTAATGCTATAGATAAAGAGTTGTGACATGGTTGTAAAACACATTCACAATTATCACTTGTGGCTTGAATTATGAGCATTACGTCAGAAAATCATATGTCTGAGAAATTATTTGATCAGGTGACAAAATTAATGAAGAAGATTCTTCTGGATAATAATTTGATCACTAACAACTTTTACAACACTAAGAAGTTACTATGAGGAATCGGTATACTAGTCAAAAAAATTGATTGTTGTTTAAATGGATGTATGTTATATAGGGGTGGTTATAGTGATTTAATTAGCAGTAAGTTTTGTTATCATCCTTGATTTAAGAAGGCACCTCGTGATGTAGATACGCCACAAAAATTGAAGGTTGTATTTAAGAAGATGTATTATTTTTCATTAATTCCTCGATTACAGAGACTATATGCATCAAATGCTATAGCAAATAATATGAGGTGGCATTCTGAGCATGAGGTCGAAGAAGGAGTAATTTGTCATTCATCTGATTCACTTGCTTGGAAGAATTTTTAATTATAAACGTCAAGATTTTTTAGCTGAAAGTCAAAATGTGAGATTGGGTCTCTACACTAATGGATTTCAGCCATTTGGGCAATATGGATAATAGTATTCAACATGACCAGTGATAGTGACACCTTATAACTTGCCTCAGTGATTGTGTATGAAGAAGCAATATATGTTTTCGTCAATATTGGTTCTAGGGCCAAAAAATCTAAAAGACATGCTTGATGTTTTCTTAGAGCCTCTTATTGCTGAGTTAAATCATATGTGGGATTTTGGCATTGATACATATGATATCTCAAAGAAGCAAATTTTCATTATGTGGGCAGCCCTTATGTGGACGGTGAGTGACTTTCCTGCATATTCAATGTTGTCTGGCTGGAGTACTACCGGACGATTCGCATGCTCATATCGCATGAAAAATTTTGATGCACTTACCCTCAAATTTAGTCGTAAATAGCCATGGTTTGATAACCATCAAAAGTTTCTACCTATTAATCATCCATTTAGAAGAAATAGAATTACATTTCAAAAAAAAAAATTTGTGTTGATAGTTGCACTAGTAATTCGTTTAAGAGATGATATTATTACAGAGATTGAGAGATTGGGTTTGAACAAGGTAACAGAAAAGGATGCTGCTGGAAGTAATGGACTAATAGGCAAAATATTTGGCTGGAGGAAACGTAGTATATTTTGGGACTTGCCATATTGGAAGTCCAATTTAATTCTTTGTAACTTAGATGGAATGTATATTGAAAAAAATATATTTGACAATGTTTTCAACACTATCCTTAATGTAGACGAAAAAACAAAAGACATTTTAAAATCTAGATAAAAGCTAAATGATTACTGTCGGTGTCCTGAATTGAAACTAAATGAGGCAATAGGAAAATTTCCTAAAGCTTGCTACCCACTTGATAATAAGGCAAGAGAAATATTGTGTGAATGGGTTAAAATTTGAAATTCCCTGATGGATATGTGACAAATATGGGTATATGAATGGATATAAAGAATGTTAAGTTATTTGGAATGAAAAGTCATGACTGTCATGTATTTATACAGAGATTAATACCAATTGTATTCTGTGAATTACTTCCCCTAAGTGTTTGGAAGGTCCGTACATAACTTAGTTTTTTTTTCAAACATCTAACTGCAACTACAATGAAAATAGATGACATGGTGAGGTAGGAGAATGACACTCCACTTATTATTTGTAAGCTTGAATAGATATCCCCACCATGTTTTTTTGATTCAATGGAGCATTTGCTAGTCCATCTGACATATAAAGTAAGGATAGCAGGGCCAGTGCAATATAGGTGGATGTATCCTTTGAAAGGTAGATACATATAATTTGATGTATTTTATTATTTTGTACATAAAGTAATATTGTAATTTAATATAATTGAAACCTAACATTGTGGTTGTAAATATCTTCGCAAGTTGAAATTGAATGTTAGAAACAATGAAAAGTTGAAGGTTCAATTTGCAATGCATATTAAGTAGAAGAATCATCATCATTATATTCTTATTATTTTGAGTATCATGTCAATACAAAGAATAAAAATGTGCCTCGCAATGATGAAGGCAATGTGATGTAGAAGATGATTCTGTGAACAAACTATCTATCTTCAAGCACTCTATAAGAGTTTTTAGAAGCTTAATGAAAAGATGCTTGATAGATGAAGAGTACAAGAAACCCGTAGCTATGTTTTACTTAATTGTGAGAAATTGTACCATATATTGAGTAAGTATACACAAAATGGTTGCAAGTTTAATCATAGTTTAATTTATCTTTAATAGAAATTTTTAATAATTGATATACATTTTTCTCTCTTTTTACTTTTGTGCAGTATTTATGTTGAGTAGTTTAATATATAGGCAACCAGTAATTTCCATCAATTATGGTGATTATGTGCAAGACACTGAATTTGCTAATTGGTTCAAACATTATGTGAGAATTATTAAGTTTTAAATTTTGAATTATTTAATTTATTATTTTCTTTTATTTGTTTTTATCAATTTTTTAATTTATGTCACAAGTAATTGATCCTTCAAATGGAGATTCAAATATTTTCATTTAGAATCTAAGGCCCATTTAGATATGTGACAACATATCCTGATATTTTGTGAATGGATATAAATTTCACATAATCGGACATGATTCTTCTAAAATAACAATGAATAGTGGTGTATGCATTAAAGGTGTAGGGTATAATTCAGATGAGATTGATTATTATGGTCAACTCAAAGAAGTTATTGAGTTGGGGTATCCTGGAGTCAAAAATAATAGGATTGTATTATTTAAGTACGAGTGGGTTGATCCTATACGAAATGTGGGCACAAAGATTCATTCTGATTATAAGCTAGTGGATAATAACTATAAACATAGAAATAATCGATATGAGCCATTTATTATGTCAGTTCAATCTGCTCAAGTATATTATTGCACATATCTGAGTTTAATTCATGATAATAGTGATTGGTGGGTGATATGCAATATCAAAGCTCAGTCAAATTTTGAATTACCAATATCACAACAAAGAAGTCCAGACTTAGATATTGCACTGACATTCTAAAAAGATGACATAAATAATATTGAACCCGTGAATATAGATGAAGATCCAGAAAATTTATGTGACTTAAATGGTGGCATAATAGAAATTGAAGATGATCAAAATCTATCTGAAGATGAGTTCAAACTTCTATCAGAATCAAATGAATAATCAGAAGATCCATTGGAGGATGACAGTGATGCTAATATTTAAATTATTATAATTTTATAATAATATTAAACTATCAAAAACTTTTTATATTTTGTTGAAATCTATCGGAGTGTTTTATTCTAAAATGCATGCTTTTTCATCATATCACTATTATTTGTTCTATGTTTTATTTTGTACAGCAGATGGTGCCTATAGGACATGGCCATGGTGGAGGTGGACGTGGACATAGAAATGAACCAGATTCATCTAGTATGCTATATCATGTTGTAGAATTAGTACTATCTCATAGCCACCATATCCAGACTTTAAAATCACAATCACCATCTTCATTTCTATCACCATCACCATCATTGAGACCTCTACTATCACCATTATCAGATGTAAGCCCACACCCATTGTGCTTCCTGCACACACTTTTGATCCATCTCTATCTTCTATACTACATTTTATACTGATAGTTTCCCCATTTACAAATCCAACGACATCATCAAATTTTGTGCCTTCCTCTACTGTAAGTGCAAAGTTAGAAATTGAAATTGTGGATGAGATGTAAAAAAATATGTAAAAATGTCTTGAAAAAAAGATTTGATGTTTCTATTAGTGGTTTTTTATATTGTTATGATTTGCTTGTTGTCAATGTTATTTATTTAATTGTACAATTTTATCTATCTCACAAGTGTTCGACTATAATGACAATGTCTTTCAAAAAATGGCTTATTCTAAAGCATTCTTCTGGAAAAAAAGTTTGAAATCGACAAAATGGTCCTATTTTAATGACTTTCAGGTAAAAATAACAAAATAAAAGTATTGAAAAATAATTATGAAATTACTTAACTATTATGTTGGTTATTATTCAAACAGTAAATAATTATATTCTTGTTGTTAATATAAATCTTTTGTGATTTTCTATATATAGAATCAATGAACATGAGCACTCAAATTTGATGGAAAGATAGAGTCATTATGGGAGATCAAAGGTGCTCAACGATATTCTGATTTTGTCCATAAATTGAAAAATATAAAAGAAATGCATGATTTTATATTTGAGGATGACTGGCCTGAGTGGCTTAAGTATTGGGAGGAGCCAGATGTGAAAATAAAATCAGATATTGCCAGCAAAAATTGAGGAAGTAAGGTAGCTGGACTAGGTACATGAATTTTTCGACACATAGGAGGGTCAAATTCGAGCATTGAGCATGCTTGAGATATGGTACAATTTTAAAATTTTAAACATTTATTATTTAATGGTTGTCGTAATAGTCCAATAAATCAAATCTCTGCATGGTTTATTAATTTTTTTAAATTTATTGATCATTTATTTTTAATGACTTAATAAAAACATATTCTAGGTTGGAGAACTGGGCGAGATCCAAATTTTTATGAGATTTTCAGGAAGATGCATGTGATGAAAGTGGGTGGTCAGTTTGTTGACAACAAATCTTAGATGATTGTTGTAAGAATTTTGTTATATTAATAAGATTTTATAATACTATAGTACATTTTGAAAATTGGTTGGAATGCAAAATATTTATTTTATTTTTGTATATCTAGAATAGTTTTTTTCTCTATTTTATCTCAGGACCTAATGGAGGAACGTGTGACAGCTGCTCATCAACAGTTGAGGGTTCTATGAATCCTCAACCAAGTGACTATGATCCTATTTATTTGGAGACCATAGGAGGTCGAAAGAAGAAACAATGAGTGTATGGAATCGGCTTGAAGGGAGTGGCATTTTGTTGTAGCAGTCCATGCTTCTAATTCATCTGTCTCAGTAATGGTGGATGAGGCGGTCGAAAAACAAGAAATGGAAACAAATGAACGTATTGTAGTTATAGAGACCGAAATGAAAAAGAAGGATGTGTAGATATCTCATTTGAAGGAAGAAATATATGAAATTAAAGAACAGAAGGATGAGAAGATATCTCATTTGAAGGAAAAAATATATGAAATTAAAGAACAGAAGGTTGATCAGTATACTAATTTGATGGAAGAATGCAAAAAATTAAAGAAATAAATGATGTGATGAAAGAAATTAAGAATGCAACAGTAGATGTCCTATATGGAGTCATAGTTAGAGGCATTAGCGCAACAAATAGCATTCTGAGATCCAGTTATGAAACCTCACAGGAGAGGCTAGCATTCCCTACAAATTATGAGGATGATTTCGTATGAGAATATTTCTGAACTATTATTTATTTTGTCTATCTATAGCAAATAATCATGATATTTTTTTGCAGGTTTCAATTTTTTATTATGGCTTAGTTCTTTACTTTCTGATTAACCTAATTATATATCTTTGTAGGACACATTAATTGAGACACATGAAAAAATTTTGATTCAGAGCATTCAGATATTGTCACGGTCCTTCCAATGCATTGGTCCCATATTTACCAATTTCAATTTTATCAAAAGGAGGGCTAGCTTATTTTATCTTTATTATTCCTAAAAGTTTTTTTTTGCACTCATTTTCTCTCTAAACATATTTGCTAGACATCTTATGGATTTTTGTTAAAGCTGTATGACAATCAACTTTAATTTGTGTTTGTTCATGCCTATAATAACTATTTTTATATATTTGTGAAGATGTTTGTGTGTCTCCAAATTGTTTGGGTAAAGTTTTAGCATATTATTGGTATGTAAAAGTCTATTATTAGAAGTAGTAGCAGTGGTAGTGGCTACAGCAGTGGCAATGATGGTAGCGGAGACGGTGAAAAGCGGTAGTGGTGGTAGTGGTGGCGGTCGTAGTGCTGACAGAAGCAATGGTATTGGCAAGCGACAATGTCAGCGGCGATAGGAGTGGCAGCATTAGCAGCGGGCATGAGTGGCAGCCGCAGCGACGATAGGAGTGAGGGCAGCATTAGCAGCGGCATGAGTGGCAGCGGCAGCGGCAGTGGTAGCGGGAGCAGCAGCAAAGAGCAACAAATGCGGTATATATGCACGTATAAAGTCAGTATATACATACATATAATAATGTTTTACTTTATGTACATATATACTAAGTATATTTGTACTTAGTATATACGTACACATAATACGATAGTTTTTATGTACATATACTACAGTAATATATGTACGAGTAAAATGCTAGTATATATTTACATATATACTGTAGGATTATATATTTATCAAAAGATACCTTTTTTTCATTTTAATTTTACTAAGTGATTTAAATTTTTACAGATATGATACCGTATTGTTCCTCATACAAAACTTGTATAAATGATGGAAATTTTAACTAGACATTACGTGCCGTGACTCAGACAACTTTGTCGCAGTAGAAAAATGGTGATCAGAGGAGCAAAGGGAGAGAAAGAAACATTAATAAATGAATATATTATACTTTATGCACTGTCAGCAGATACATTGATGAATAATATGTAAAAAAATTTTTGTTATTTTTTTATTTCAATTATGTAAAAAATTGAATTAGAATAAGTTATTAAATGATTTTAATTTTTTGTTTATTATAAATTATTTATAGTTTTATTTTTTATTCAATTTTATATTAAAATATTAAATTATTTAATTAAAAAATTTTAAAATAAATTAAATTCTGAAAATAATTTTTGAAATTAAAATAGATAGGGAAAAATCTCTTGGTAAATTAGCTAGGGATAATTCCCTAGCTAATTTACCAAGGGAAATCTTTATTTTAATCGGTTGCTAAATTTATTTAGCTAAGGACCATTTCCATCGCTAAATTTTAGTGACCAGCACTTTAGCTTGGGAATCTTCCGTCACTAATTTTGTTAGTGATGGAAAATCTCATTTAGCTTGCTAATTTTGCGAGGGAATTTGTCTTTTTTTAGCAAGGGATTTTTCCATCGCTAAATTTTTAGCTAGGGACATTTTCCTCTTGCTAAATTTTAGCAACCAGCACTTTAGATAGGGAACTGATCCGTCATTAATCCGTCACTATCCCTCATTTAGCGACGGAAAATGCCCATTTAGTTAGGGAATTATCCTTAGTTATATGGGATTTTTTCTTGTTGTGTGTAGGGAATGGGCATGAGATATAGTTTCGGAAAGATTTGTGGAAAAGGGGAAGTAGAGAAGGGTTATAAAAAAAAGAAGAGAAAAATGGAGATAGAAAGGGAATGGCTAGGGGAATATAGGTGGTCACACGATGAACTCCTATCATAATCAAAGTCGGATTCAAAGAGTGGCCCTTTATTATTATTATTAATGAGCCACTTAATCTGGAGCTAAATAGGATAAGAGATGATATACAACTGTATAAAGAGAGAAGAGGGCCTAACAAAAGGGATAAGGCAATGGAAGCAATCAAGCACATGGGAATGACATTAGGAATGGGGGAAAAATCAGGCAATGATTTTGGTAATTCTAATAGTAAATTATGGATAATGTAGGAGAATAATCTAGACAATGAAATTATAAAGGAATCCGAACAAATAATCACTTTTAAAATAAGCCCTCAGTCGGAGGCAATTATGTCAGTGGTGTATGCAAAGAATGGAAAAAATGATAAAAAGTCACTATGACAAGAAATGAAAAAACTAGAATCAAAGAATATGCCTTGGTCAATAGAAAGAGATTTTAACGTGATTAGAAATATAACAAAAAGGGGGGGGACCCCCAGATGCATGAGCTATAACTTATTTTAATAATGAGGCTATTGCTAATGCAAATTTAATGAAAGTATATTTCTTAGGCTCCAAGTATACATGGTGTAAAATTGTAACAAAACAGGAGTAATCTGGTCTAGACTAGATAATATACAATACAATACAAAATTGGTAGAGAAGTTTAGAGCTATCAGAGTTAGACATCTAAATAGGACCTACTCAAACAAGATTACTTGAAAATATGGTCTAGATTAGATAATCCACAGAAATGCCTGGAATATAGACCTATTAGACTATGTAATATGGTATATAAAATTCAAACAAAATTACTTCAAAATAGATTAAGTAATATTCTCCCTAAGATTATTTTAGTAGAGTAAATGGGTTTTGTTAAAATAGGTTATGATGGAAAATATAAATTTAGCTTTAGAATGATGAAGGATATCAGAGCCAAAGTGTGAGTGCGCAACGTGGTAATAAAACTGGATCTATCTAAGGCATTTGATAGAGTGGAATGGAGCACATTATGTTATGTAATGAAGAAGATGGGTTTTTCAGAATTTTGGATAAACATGATATTTAGATTTGTAACAAGCATATGGGTTAAAATACTCATAAATGGTCTGGTAAGTAGTGATTTAAGCCAGACATGGGGCTAAGAAAAGGTGACCCACTCTCACCTTTGCTCTTTAACATATATTTTAAGTTATTAACTCTAAATATAAAAGAGAGAATGAGAATGGAAAAAATATTAACTTATAAGTATCCGACTAACACTTCTATAGTGAGCTGCCTTGCATATGCATATAATCTAATTATCTTTATAAACTCAAGCAACAATTTGATTAGAATTTTGTTGAGATTATTTAAGGTCTTAGAAAAAGAATAGGCTGATTATTGAATAAAAATAAATGTCAAATTAATAGCGGGGAAATCCCCCGAAAAGATTTTCTAAATTATTAAAAGGATCACAGGCTTTGCACAAAAGAAATGTGCATATCTGGGGTGCCCAATTTTTGAAGGAAGAGTAAGAAATGAATATTTAACTTTCTTAGTGGAAAGAATGAGAAAGAAAATTTCTAGTTGGAAAGATAACTTACTAAGTATCATAGGAAGAGTCACTTTAATAAAGAATATTCTTCAGAATTCTTTAGTGCATATACTTATGACAATACAACCCCCAAACAACGTGGCGGGAGAATTAGAAAAAGAGATATTGAATTTTTATGGGGTAATAAAGATGGGAAACAAAGCTTCATTGGAAAAAATGAAAGGACTTATGATACCCTAAGGGTGAGCAGAATTAGGATTCACCGAATTAAAGGACTTGAAAAATGCTTGGGCATCTAAAAACAAGTATAGATTCAAAGAAAATGAAAGTATATGGACAAAATTCATGAGAGGTAAATACAATATAAAAATAATTAGTTTAAAGATAGGAGAAATGCCTCTAAAATCTAGAAGCTAATGTTAAAGCAACTAGAGCTAGTAGACAATTATTCTATGCTAAACAAGAGTGGATGGAAATGGAACCCGAATCCACAAGGTACATTTTCATTAAAAAGTGCTAAATTCTTGTAAGAATGAAAAGATCCCCACAGAAAGCATTTAAATGGAAATGGAAAAATGATAATCCACAAAAGATAAAAATATATATGTGGAGAGTTCTAACAAATGCCATATCGATCAATGTTAATATACAAAAAAAAGGGATATGGATGGCATCAATATACAAATGCTGCCATGAGGCAATTGAAGACATAGATCATTTTTTTTAGAAGAGAAGATAGCGACGAAAGTATGGAGACTGTTAGAAAGTGATGCATAAATTAAAAATAAGATAACCTCATTAAAAGACAAACTAAAAAACTAGAGAGAGGTGAATATGCAAACAAAAACACATAAATAGATAAAAAATTATATCTCACACATAGCAATTTGGTGTATATGGAAAGCAAGAAATAAGAGTAGATTTGATGGATCCTCAATGAATGTGAAATATATATTAGTGGAGATAAAAAAGGCTTGTTCAGATATTTCAGAAATACACCCAATAAAGGGCATAGATCGAAAGATAGAAAGGAGCATGAAAGATGCATGAAGATTAGCATTCAAAAAGGAGAACTCAAAAAAATTAAGAAGTTTTTCATGTAATAAGCCTGCATAGGGAAGACTCGCATTAAAAGCCTTTTCGGCTCTACATGCAGAGATACTGGCTTTGAAGAAAGGACTGCTAATTTGTGCAAATAAAGGCTTACACAAAATCTCGGACCAAGTAGATTCAAGAATATTAGTGGACCTAGCCTCAAGTAAATTAAATAGGTGGAAATATGAGGAAGAGGTAGATTTGATAATGTGTTTTTTGATAAGATTGAATGGTACAATCAAACATATGTATAGGGAAGGAAATGCGGTAGCAGACAAACTAGCAGAGATGGGGTATAAAAAAGGAAGCAAATGTTTGATACATAGATATCCCGAATAGAGTGAAAGGATTGGTAAAGATAGATAGAACAGGTTTTCTTTATATTAGATTACAAAAAAATATTAAATAAGAATCAAAAGTAGGCTGGGGGACTACCTATCATTAAATATATAGTTGTGCATATAGGTAGAAAACTATTTGCAGGAAGCATAGAAAATTGGGAGTGAAAGGGATGGGTAGCAAGATAATATAGGTGCTGTGAGAACAAGTAGGCATGAAAGTAAAAGAAGATAGATCCATGGCTGGAAGGGGAAGAGGTCCACAGAATATTGCACAAATAGAAAGGGGTTGGGGAATTAATTTGTATTGGTTTTTGTAAGGGTGATATTGTATGGTAATATGGAGAAATGGGTAGTAACTAGGTATATTATATGGGGTAGGATAGTAGAGTATCCGGTTTTGCAGGTTACAACATAAGTGGAAGCCAAGTTTCAGCAAGAAGCTGGAGCTTCTAAGAAAATTTACAGATATAAAGAAAAGGAATGCAGAAGAAAAATAGTTATGCTTCATTTGTTGTTGTTTAGATACAAGATTGTTAAAGGATGCAAACTGAGGGTGAAGTTTTAAGAAAATAGGAGAAAGAGGAGGGAGTATTATTACTAGACTATATGATTATTTTGTTTAGTGGACTGTAATTGTTAGGGATAGGGGTGTATTAAGGATAAGGGTAGAGGTAATTGAGAAATGATGGAGGATGGGATGGTGGATTTTTGCATTATTTGTTTTGTAGATGAAAGTAGTAGAAGATCAAAAATAATAATAGACGAAAGGGTTCAACTCAGCAAAGCAGAAAGAGTAGAGAGGGATTTATGGGCAGCAAAGAAGCAGAATCCTAGAACAAAAGAGAGATAGAGGATAGGGGGAGTATATCCAGAATGGCAACATGGAAACGAGAAATAAAGAAAGAAGGAACCTTCCTAATTACATGGCTAAAAATTTTAATAAAAGCTACAAAGATTAAAAAGCAAAAGGATGAGGCTGCACAAAATTTGTTGGTTTTAATTTTACTTTGCATGAAAATGAAGAAGCATTATTCAAAGCATCATGATTTGAGTCATACAGGATATGGATCAGAGAAACCGAAAACAAATATATTATGTGGTTGCAGTGTTTTATTATTGCATGAAGGAAACAAATTGAAAGGAAAAAACTTGCAAAAAGGTGGGGGGAATCATTAAAAGGATTAAATCAATGAGGAGTTGAACAAGATAAATGAATGAGATGGAGCAAGATAAGTGTGAAAGTGGAAACATCATATAAGGAAAAGATTCAATATATGCTTTGAGAAGACAAAGTAGGTTTGATTGAATCTAAGGATAGGACTGCACAAAGCATGCAACTCAAAGAATAGAATAGAAAAAAGAAGACATTTAGGTCCGGAGGAGGAAAGAATGGATTATAAAAGCTGAAGTACTACAAGTTCATAAGAAACCCATTAAGGCAGAAGTATGGGCAAGCAAAATAAAATTTGATTAATACTTAGTAGAATTAAGGTCTATTATGTTAGTATTCAAGATAGTTCTAGAATGTTCTATAAAAGGGTAAGGGGTAGTAGTACTATAATTTGTAACAACGGTATTCCTCCACAAAAAAAGAGGGTAAGTTAATAAAAGAAACCTTATAAAAAAAAGAAAAATATGAAAAGAAGAATTAAAAAAATAAGAAGATTAGAAAAATAAGAATAATAAGAAAAATAACAAGAATAAGAAGAAAAGAAGTATAATAAAATAAGTAGAATAAAAAGAATAAGAAGAATATGAAAATATATAAAAATAATAAGAAGAATAACAAGAATGAAAAGATTATTAAAAATAAGAATAAAAAGATAATAAATAATAAGTATAATAAGAAAAATAATAAGAATAAGAAGAATAACCCACATCTGAAGCTGAAGTAAAGCTTGTAGGGGGGGGGGGGGGGGGGTTGCGGAAAAAGCTCGTTGATAGGATAGGCTTGATAAAGGACAAAAGGGAAAGGGATACAACTATGGTGGCTGGAAGCACTATTCAAATCAGAGCCTAAGGTCAGACTAGTTATGATACGAGGGGATCCAAGCTCATAAAAAAGATTCTTATTGAAATGCAAGGAATTTATATTTAAATAAGAGGTAGAATTTTGTTTTTTAATTTTGTAGATTAAGGAGTATAAAGGGTGTAAGAGGGTTAAGGGTAGTATTAATTTGTAACAATGGTATTCATCCATCAAAAGAGAGGGTTATAATAATAAAACAAACATTCCAAACAAAAAAAAAGAATAAGAATAATAAAAAAATTATGAAATAAGAAGAATAAGAATAATAAAAAGAATAAGAAGAATAAAAAGAATAACAAAATTTAAAAAAATAATAAAAATAAGTAGAATAAGAAGAATAAAAAAAATAAGAAAAATATTAAGAAAAAGAAGAATAAGAAGATAAAGAAAAATAAGAAGAAAAATAATAATAAGAAAAAAATAAGAATAATAATTAGAATAAAAAGAAAAATAAGAATAAAAATAATAAAAAAAATAAGAAGAATTAGAAGAAAAAGAAGAATACGAAGAATAAATAGAATATGAATAATAAGTAGAATAATAAGAATAAAAAAAAGTAAGAAGAAAAAAAAGAAAAATTAGATAAAGAAGAATATGAAGAATAAGTAGAGTAAGAAAAATAAAAGTAATAACATCAATAAGAAGAATAATAAGAATAAAAAGTATAAGAAGAATAAGAAGAATAAAAGAATAAAAAGAATAAGAAGAATAAGAAGAATAATAAGAATAAAAAAAATAAGAAGAATAAGAAGAATAATAAGAAAAAGAAGAAAACAAAGAATAAAAAGAATAAGAAGAAAAAGAAGAATAAATGATTGATAAGAATAAAAATAATTAGAAGAATAAATAGAATAAGAAGAATAAGAAAAAGAATAAGAATTAGAAAAATAAGTAGAATAAAAAGAATAACTAGAAAAGAAGAAAAAGAAGAAAAAGAAGAAAGAAAAGAAAAAGAAGAAAAAGAAGAAAGAAAAGAAAAAGAAGAAAAAGAAGAAAAAGAGGAAAAGGAAGAAAAGGAAGAAAAAGAAGAAAAGGAAGAAAAAGAAGAAAAGGAAGAAAAAGAAGAAAAGGAAGAAAAGGAAGAAAAGGAAGAAAAGGAAGAAAAGGAAGAAAAGGAAGAAAAGGAAGAAAAAGAAGAAAAAGAATAAAAGAAGAAAAAGAAGAATTATAAAAATAAGTAGAATAAAAAGTATATTAAGAATAAGAAGAATAAGAAGAATAAGAAGAATAAGAAGAATAAGAAGAATACAAAGAATAAAAAAAAATAAGAATAAGAAAAATGAGATGACTAAAAAGAATAATAAGAATAAAAAAAATTAGAAAAATAAGAAGAATAACAAGAATGAAAAGAATATTAAAAATAAGAAGAATAAGAAAAATAAAAATTTAATGAAAAATAAGTGGAATAAGAAAAATAAGTGGAATAAGAAAAATAATAAGAATAAGAAAAATAATAAGAATAAGAACAATAAGAAGGATAAGAAGAATAAGAAGAATAATAAAAATAAAAAAATATGAAAAATAAATAGAATAAAAAAAATAACAAGAATAAAAAAAATAAGAAGAATAAGAATAATTAGATGAGTAAGAAGAATAAGATGAATAAGATGAATAAGATGAATAAGAAGAATAATAAAATGAGAAGAATAAGAAGAATAATAAGTATAAGAAGTATAAGAAGAAGAATAATAATAAGAATAAGAATAATAAGAATAATAAGAATAATAAGAATAATAAGAATAATAAGAAGAATAAGAAGCATAACAAAATTTAGAAAAATAATAAAAATATGTAAGAAGAATAAGATGAATAAGAAGAAAAAGAAGTATATTAAGAATAAGAAGAATAAAAAAAATATGAATAAAATAATAATAACAATAATTAGAATAATAATAACAATATTAAAAAGAATAATAAATACAAGAAGAATAAGAAGAATAAAAAGAATAAATATAATATGAATAATAAGAAGATTCATAAGAATACAAAAAAGTAGGAAGAATAAGAAGATTAAAAAGAATATGTACAATAATATGAAAATGATGCATAAGATGACTAAGAATAATAATAAGAATTAGAAAAATAAGTAGAATAAGAAGAATAAAAGTAATAAAATGAATAAGAAGAATAATAAGAATAAGAAGAATAAGAAGAATAAGAAGAAACAGAAGAATAAGAAGAATAAGAAAAATAAGAAGAATAAGAAAAATAAGAATAATAATATAAATAAATAGAATAAGATGGATACGAAAAATAAGAAGAATTAAAAGAATATGAAAACTCAGAAGAAAAATGAGAATAAAAAGAATAAGAAGAATAAAATGAATAATTAGAATAGATGAATAATAAGAATTTAAAAAATAACAAGAATAAGAAGAATAAGAAGAATAAAAGAATAAGAACAATAAAAGAATAAGAAGAATAAGAATAATAAAAGGAATATGAATAATATATAAAATAAGAAGAATAAGAAAAATAAAAAGAATAAGTATAATAAGAATATTAAGAAGTATATTAAAATTAGAAGTATAAGAAGAATAAAAAAAATAAGAAGAATAATTGGAATTAGTGGAATAAGAAGAATACGAATAATAAGAATAATAAGAATGATAATAAGGATAATAAGGATAATTAGAATAAGAAGGATTAGAAAGATAAAAAGAATAAAAAGGATAAAAAGGATAAGAAGGATAAGAAGTATAATAAGTATAAGAAGTATAAGAAGGATAAGAAGAATAAAAGAACAAAAAAAAAATAAAAATAAAAAGAATATGAATAATATTTAGAATAAGAAAAATAAGAAAAATAAAAATAATAAAAAGTATAATAATTATAATAAAAATAATAAGAATAATAAAAAAATAAGACCTATAAGAAGAATACGAGAAATAAGAGTAATAAAAAAAATAAGATGAATGAGAAGAATAAGAAGAATAAGAAGAATAAGAAGAATAAGAATATAAGAAGAATATATAGAATAAGAAGAATAATAAAATAAGAAGAATATGAAGAATAATAAGAATAAGTAGAATAAGAAGAATAAGAAGAATAAGAAGAATTAGAAAATTAAGAATAGTAAGAAGAATAAGAATAATAAGAAGAATAATAAGAAGAATAATAAGAAGAATAATAAGAATAAGAAAAATATGAAGAATATGAAGAATAAAAAGAATAAAAAGAATAAGAAGAATAAGAATAATAAGAAGAATAAAATAAATAAGAAGTATAATAAGAATAAGAAAAATAAGAATATCAAGAAGAATAAGAATAAAAAAATGAAATGAATAATAAGAATAAAAATGAAAATAAGAATAAGAAGAATAAAAAAAATAAGAAGAATAAAAATAATAAAAATAATAAGAAGAATATGATAAATAAGAAGAATAAAAATAATTAGAATAATAAAGAGAATAAGAAGAATAAGAAAATTAAGAAAAATAACAAGAATAATACAAATTTTAGAATAAGATGAGTTAGAAGGATAAGACGTATTAGAATAATAAGAATAATAAGAAGAATAAAAAAATAAGCAGAATAAGAATAATAATTATAATGAGAAGAATAAGAAGAAAATAAAGAATAAGAAGAAAAATAAGAAAAATCTCATATAGCTAGGGATAATTCCCTAGCTAAATGAGCATTTTCCATCACAAATGGGGATAGTGACTGATTAAAGCTTGATTGGTTCCCTATCTAAAGTACTCTTCACTAAAATTTAGTGAGAAAATTTTTTTCTATATAAAAATTTAGCAACGAAAAATCCCTAGATAAAAAAATATTTTCTCTAGCAAAATTAGCAAGCTAAATGAGATTTTCAGTCACTGAACGGATTTAATAACGAAAACTTTCATAAGCTAAAGTACTCTTCGCTAAATATTAAACGGAAATAATCCCTGGCTAAATAACTTTAACGACATAAAAATCACTTGCTAAAATAAAAATGTCCCTATCTAATTTAATAGTGGATTTTTCCCTTGCTAATTTAGCAAGAGTTTTTTTTTCTATTTAAATTAGCTAGGGAAATTCCCTAGCTAAATTAGCTAGAAAAAATTTGCTAAATTTCCTTTGAAAATTTTCCTAGTTATTTTAATTTCAAAACTATTTTCTGAATTTAATTTATTTTGAAATTTTTTAATTAAATAATTTAATATTTTTATATCAAATTTAATAAAAATAGAAACTATAAATGATAATTTATAATTAACAAAAAATAAAATCATTTAATAACTTATTCTAATACAATATTTTACTTAATTAAAATAAAAATATAACAACATTTTATAACAAATTTTTCATCAATTTATTTGCCGACAGTGCATAAAGTATAATCTATCCATTCATTGCCGTTGTTTCTCTTCCTCTGCTCCTCTGATCACCATTTTTCTACTGTGACAAAGCTCTCCGAGTCACGGTGCATCATGTCTAGTGAAAAATCTCATTACATATACAAACTTTGTATGGAGAACAATGCGATAGCACATTTGTAAGAAATTTAACCACAGTGAAATTAAAATAAAAAAAAGTTATGTTTTGATAAATCTATGATATTATAGTATATCTATAAATATATATTAGCATTTCACTCATACATATATTACTACACTATATGTACATAAAAACTCCAGTATTATGTGTACATATATACTCAGTACAAATATACTCAGTATCTATGTACATAAAATACTGCAATATTATATGTATGTATATACTGAGTATAAACATATGTATATACTGCATTTGTTGCTGTTGCTGCTGCTACCACTTCTACTACCGCTCTTACAACAATTCTCGCTGTCACTGCCACTCCTGCCACTACTACCGCAATCTCTGCTACTCTGCCACCGTCAATGCTGCTGCCACCGCCACCGCCACCGCCGTTGCTGCCACTACTGCCACTACCACTACTGCTACTGCTGTAGTTATTGCTACCACTACCATAGCTGCCTCCACTGCTATTGCCTCTACCGATGCTGCCATAGCGGCTGTTACTGATGCTGCCACTATCACTACTAGAACTGCTTGTGGTGCTACTACCACTACTGCCTCCGCTGCCAGTGTTGCCACTGATGCAATCACTGCTGCCACTAGCAGTGCTTCCGCCACTACCGGTGCTGCTGCCACTTTCGCCTCTTTGGCCCCTGCCGTCACTTCCCCTACCGCCACTTCCATGACTACCTCCGCTTCCGTGGCCACTACCATCCCCGCTTCCACCCCCTCTACTACGGCCGCAACTACCGCTACATCTGCGGCTAATAATAAAAGTATGGAGGGTGATGATGATCGACTAGTGAACTTGAGATTTAGCAAGTTTTTGACGAGGTGAAGATGAGCTGCTTCTCCCAGAATTACCCCACAATACACCAGCGTCATCATCAACATCATTCTAAGACCTAGTACAATTAGAACCAATCATTGCAGAATCTAGAGCAACAAAACTTATTTACTCATACATTCTCTTTTTACCATGTGATAATTGCATAAAAATACAATTACTAATATTTTTATGACCAACCTTTATCTGCCTAGCTGGCCTGGACCAGAAATATCATTCCACAGCTTTAAGAACAGTCTAATATCCATTGTATCTATGTACATATATACTGAGTATATATGTACAAATATACTCAGTATATATGAGCATATATACTTGATATATACGTACTTATTTACTCAGTATATACGTAGATATATACTCAGTATATACATACATGTATACCAAGTATATATGTACGTATATACCACTGTATTATATGTACGTATATAAACTCACATAGCTTTGGATGACACACACAGTTGTACTTTAATGCAAATACACATACCATCAAAACAACAGAAGAAATAATCTAGGACTTAAAAAACACGCATATAGGTTTCTCAGGCATGGTCAGCATTTCTAGTTCTTTTTCCTCTTGTAGTACACGCATATAGAGAACATTGTTACACCTGCAAATGGAGCATAACATACTACATTTACAAACCAATAATCGATAACAAGCAATCGCATATCTGAACTGTGATGACTGATATCTGCACAAGTGTAACAATGGAGCAGTGTGGAGGCCTAGCCAAGGCTTTTACATACATATAATAGACTAAAACTCTACCCAAAAATTTTGGGGACACAAACATATTCACACACACACACACACACACACACATATAGTTATTATAGACATGAACAAACACAATTTAAAGTTGATTGTCATACAGCTTCAACAAAAATTTAATTAAATAATTTAATATGTTTATATTAAATTGAATAGAAATATAACCTATAAATGATAATTTTTAATTAACAAAATAAATTCATTTATTAATTTATTCTAATACAATATTTTACATAACTAAAACAAAAAAATAACAAAATTTTATTACATCTTAGTCATCAATGTATTTACTGACAATGCATAAAGTATAATCTATCCATGCATTGATGTTGCTTTCTCTCCCCCTGCTCCTCTGATCACCAAATTTTTGCGGTGAAAAAGCTGTCCGAGTCACCATGCATCATATCTATTGAAAATCTCTTCACTTATACAATACTTCATATGGGAAATAATGTTGTACCATATTTCTAAGAAATATAAACCACTCAATCAAATTAAAATAAATAAAAAAAAAAGCTATGTTTTGATACATATATATTACCATAGTAAATATGTACATATATACTAGCATTTCACTCTAACATATATTACTATAGTATATGCACATATAAAATATAGTATTATGCGTACATATATACTCAGTACATATATCTACATAAAATATGTACATATATACTCAGTATATATGTCTATATATATTCAGTATATATGTACATATAAACTATAGTTTGTATGTACATATAACTATAGTTTTATGTACATATAAACTATTGTATTATATTGAGTACATATATACTCAGTATATATGTAAATAAAATAGTGCAGTATTATATGTACATATATATTGACTATATAAATAAGTATATACCGTATTTGTTGTTGTTGCTGCTTCTTCCACAGCTATTGCTGATCCTACTACTACTGCCATTGTTGATGTCGCTGCCGATGCCGATGCCGCTACTTGCCACTGCTACCACTATTGCCGCTGTTGCTGCTGCTCCCATGGCTGCCGCTATTATCACTACTTCCAGTGCTACCGTTCCTCCCATTACTGCCGCTACTATCACTACTGCCGCCACTGCCACTATTGCCACCTCTGCTGCTGCCGCCACCACCACTGCCGCTACTACCGTCGCTGATAATAAAAGTGGAGCTAGTGATGATGCTCGACTGATGAACTTTAGATTGAGTGAGTTTTTGACGTGGCAGCGAGCTGCTTCTCCCAAAATAGGATCTGATATTCCTCCTGGACTAGAATTACACAATACTACACGAGCATCATCATCATCATCATTCTAAGATCTAGTACAATTAGAACCAATCATTACAGAATCTAGAGCAACAAAACTTATTTACTCATACGTTTGCTTTGTACCATGTGATAATTGTATATCAATACAAATACTAAGATTTTTATGACCAACCTTAATCTGCCTGGCTCGCATGGACCAGAAATATCATCCAACAGCTTTAGGAAAAGTCTAATATTCATTGCTTTTATTACCTACATTAGTGAGCAATGCACGATGATTACAAAACTAGCCCGATCAATTATATATTCAAAAGTGTGTCTGTGTGTAATAGGTGTGTACATATAACTATATATACATGTCTACAAATAAATATATGCACCCACTTATGTATATACTCAGTATATACATACGTATATACTAAAGTATAAAAGTATGTATATGCTAAGCATATCCGTACGTATATACTACAGTATAAAAGTACATATATACCGAGTATATACATACGTATATACTGCAATATATATGTATGTATGTACTGAGTATATATCTACATATATACTCAGTATATATGAACATATATACTTGGTATATACGTACTTATATACTTAGTATATACATAGATATATAATTAGTATATACATATATTTATACCAATTATATATGTACATTTATACTACAGTATTTTATGTAAGGATATATAATCATAGCCTTAAATGACACACACACTTGTACTTTAATTCAAATACACATACCACCAAAGACAAAAGAAGAAAATAATATAAGACTTAAAAACACGCATATAGGTCTTTCAAGCATGGTCAGCATTTCTCATTCTTTTTCTTCTGGGACTCCACGAAGATAGAGAACATTTTTAAACCTGCACATAAAGCATACCATACTACATTTACAAACCAATAACTAATAACAAGCAGTTACAGATCTGAATTGCGACTATGCATATCTACACAAAATAAGAGTGTAAAGAGCAAACATGCATTTGCATGAAATTAAATTTTTGGTTTATCTCATAACTTCAAAAGCTAAGGTGTTGTTCCCAGCACCATGGAGGACCAGCCAAAGCTTTTACATAATTATAATAGGCTAAAACTCTACCCAAAAATTTCACAGACACACAAGCATATTCACAGATATATAAAAATAGTTATTATAGATATGAACAAACACAAATTAAAGTTGATTGTCATATAGATTCAACAAAAATCCAAAAGATGTCTATCAATGATGTTTAGAGAGAGTGTGTGCAAAAATAAAATATTTTAGGAATAATAAAGATAATATAAGCTCGGCCTCCTTTTGATAAAGATGAATTCAGTAATTATGGGACCCATGTATTGGAAGGAACGTGTCAATGTCTGAATGCTTTGAATCAGAATTTGTTCGTGCATCTAAAAAAATGTGTCCTACAGAGATTCATTATTAGGTTAATCAGAAAAGAAAATAACAAAACCAAAATAATAAAAATAGAAACCTACAAAAAAATATCATAATTATTTGCTACACATAGACAAAAATAAATAACAGTTCAGAAATAATTCTCATATTAAATCATCCTCAGATATAAAATCTGGCATTTCTTTCATATTCTTCAATTTGGACAAAATGAGAATACCATTGAGTAGCTTTTATCTCTCATAATGACTTTATCTTTCCATCAAATATGGGTGCCTATGTGCACTGATTCTATATATAGAAAAATCACAAAAGAATTTATATTAACAACAAGAACATATTTATTTACTGCTTGAATAATAACCAACATAATAGTTAAGTAATTAGATAATTATTTTCAATGCTTTTGTTTTATTATTTTACATGAAAGTCATTTAAATAAGACTTTTTTGTCAATTTAGAAACTTTCTTCAAGGAGAATGCTTTAGAATCAGCCATTTTCTTGAAAGAATTTGTAATTATAGTCAAACACTTGTGAGATGGAATAAAACTATACAAATAAATAAATAACATTGAAAACAAGCAAATCATAACAATATAAAAAAACCACCGACAGTAACATCAAAATTTATTTTCAAGTCATATTTACAAGTTTTTCTTTTACCTCCCATCTACAATCTCAATTATTAACTTTGCACTGACAGTAGAGGAAGACACGACATTTGATGATGTCGTTAATTTTGTAAATAGGGGAACTATCGATGTAAAATGTGGTATAGAAGATAGAGATGGAAAAAGTGTGTGTAGGAAGCACAATGGGTGGTGGGCTTACATCTGATAAAGGTTATAGTAGAGATCTCAATGATGGTGATGATGATAGAAATTAAGATGGTGATTGTGATGTTGAAGTCTGAATATGGTGGGAATGAGATGGTACTGATTCTGCAACATGATGTAACATACTAGATGAATTTGGTTCATTTTTGCATCCACGTCCAACTCCACCACTGCCACATCCTTTATGTGCCATCTACTGTATAAAATAGAATATAGAACAATAATAAAGATATGATGAACAAGCATATATTTTAGAATAAAACGCACCGATTGATTTCAACAAAATATAGAAAGTCTTTGATAGTTTAATATTATAATAAAATTATAACAGTTTAATTATTGGCATCACTATCATCCTCCAATGATCATCTGATATTTCGTATGATTCCGATAGAAGTTCGAACTCATCTTCAGATTGAAATTGATCATCTTCAAATCCTATTATGCCACAATTTGAGTCACATAAATTTCTGGATCTTCATATACATGCACAAGCTCAATATTATTTATGTCATCTTCCTAGAATACCGGTGCAATATCTAAGTCTGCACTTCTTTGTTGCAATGTTGGTACTTCAAAAATTGATCAAGCTTTGATTTTGCAAATCATCCACCAATAACTCTTATCACGAGATAAACTAGGGTGTGTATAATAATATACTTGAGATGCTTGAACTGCCATAATAAATAGCTCATATTGATTATATCTGTGTTTATGGTTAATATCCACTAGCTTATAATCTGAATGAATCTTTGTGCCCACATTTCGTGTAGGATCAAACCACTTGCACTTTAATAATACAATCCTATTATTTTCGAGTCTAGGATACGCCAACTCAATAACTTTTTTGAGTTGACCATAATAATTAATCTCATCTATATTATAACCTGAGCCTTTAATGCATACACCAATATTCATTATTGTTTTAGAAGATTCATGCCCAATTGTGTGAAATTTATATCCATTAACAAAATAACTATGATATATGTTACATATCTAAACGAGTCTTTACTTAGATTCTAAATGAAAATATTTGAATCTCCATTTGAAGAATCAATTGACTATGATATAAAATTTAAAAATAATATTAACAAATAAAAGATATTAATAATTAAAATAATTCAAAAATTTTAAACTTAATAATTCTCACATAATTTTGATCAAATTTGCAAATTTAGTTTCTAGCATATACTATATATCATTGTTGGTTGCTTATATTCTAACTGCTCAACATAAATAATGCACAAATATAAATAGAGAGAAATTGTAATCAATTTTTAATAATTCCTATTAAAGATAAAATAAAACTATGATTAAACATGCAACCATTTTGGGTATACACAATCAATATATGGTGCAACCTCTTCACAATTAAGTAAAACATAGCTCCGGGTTGCTTTGTGCCACCATCTATCATATAACTTTTTATTGCTCTTCCAAATGCTTTTCTAGGGTGCTTGAAGATAGATAGTTTATCCACAGAATTATCTTCTACCATCACATGACCTTCATCATTTCGAGACACATTTTTATTCTTTGTATTGACATTATCCTCAAAATAATAAGAACAAAATGATGATGCTTCTTCTACTAAATATGCATTGCAAATTGAACCTTTAACTTTTTCCTTGCTTCTAACATTCGTTTCTCAACTTACGAAGATACCTACAACCACAATGTTAGGTTTCAATTATAAAAATTACAATATTGATTTATGTATAAAATAATAAAACATAGCAATTATATGTATTTACATCTCAAAAGGATACATCCACCTGTATTGCACTAGCCCTGCTATCCTTGCTTAATATTCCAAATGGACCGGAAAATGCTCCATTGAGTCAAAAAAAAAACTCACTGGGAATATCAGTTCAAGCTTACAAATAAAAATTGGAATGTCAATCTCCAGCCTCACTATGACATCTATTTTGATTATGGTTGTAATTAGTTGTTTGAAAAACAAGTAAGGTTTGTAAGGACCTTCCAAACACTTAGCGGAAGTAATTAATGGAATACAATTGATATTAATCTTTGCATAAATACATGATAGTCATGAATTTTCATTCCAAATAACTTAAATTCTTCATATCCACGCATCTACCCATATTTGGCACATATACATCAGAAAATTTTAAATTTTTAACCCATTCACACAATATCTGTATTGCCTTCTTATCAAGTGTGTAACAAGCTTTAGAAAATTTTCATGTTGCCTCATTCAGTTTCAATTTAGGATGCCAACTATAATCATTCAACTCTTGTCTTGATTTTAAAGTATCTTTTGTTTTTCCATCTACATTAAGGACAATATTGAAAACATTGTCAACACATTTTTTCAATATGCATTACATCTAAGTATGACAAATTAAATTGGACTTCCAATAGGGCAAGTCCCAAAATATACTACGTTTCCTCTAGCCAAATATTTTGCCTATTGATCCATTATTTCTAGTAGTATCCTTTTAAGTTACCTTCTTCCAACCCAAACTCTAAATCTTTGTCATAATATCATCTCCTGAACGAACTATTGGTGCAACTGTCATCACAGTTTTATTTTTTCGAAATGTAGTTTTATTTCTTCAAAATGGATAATTTGTAGGTAGAAACTTATGATGTTTATAAAACTGTGACTGTTTACTACAAAAATTGAGGGTAAATGCATCAGAATTTATCATGCAATATGGGCATGCAAATCATCCTGCAGTACTTTAGCCAGACAACATTGAATATGTAGGAAAGTCACTTAGCGTCCACATAATGGCCACCCACATAATGAAATTTTGCTTCTTTGAGATATCATATGTATTCACGCCAACATCCCACAAATGATTTAACTCTACAATAAGAGGCTATAAAAAATATTCAGCATGTCTTTGGGATTTTTTGGCCCTGGAACTAATATTGACAAACATATATATTGCACCTTCATACGCAACCATGGAGGCAAGTTATAAGGTGTCACTATCACTATCCATTTTGAATACTGTTGTCCAGATTGCCCAAATGGCTGAAATCCATCAGTGTAGAGACCCAAACTCACATTTTGACTTTCAGCTACAAAATCTTGATGTATATGATTAAAATGCTTCCGAGCAAGTGAATATGATGGATGAGGCATTACCGCTTCTTCAACCTCATGCTCAGAATGCAACCTCATATCATTTTCTATAACATTTGATGAATATATTCTCTTTAATCGAGAAATTTATGAAAATAATACATCTTCTTAAATGCAACATTCTATTTTTTGTTGCGTATCTAAAACACGAGGTGCCTTCTTAAATTGCAGATGATCATAAAACTTACAACTAATTAAATCACTATCACCACCCCAATATAACATATATCCATTGAAACAACAATCAATTTTTTCCATAGGCAGACCCATTCCTCGTAGTAACTTCTTAGTATTGTAAAAGTTAGTGATCAAATTATTATCCAGAACAATCTCTTTCATTAGTTCTGTCACCTGATCAAATAATTTCTCAGACATATGATTTTCTGAGTTAATGCTCATAAGTCGAGCCACAAGTGACAATTACGAATGTGTTTTAAAACTAAGCCACTAGTCTTTATTCTACAGCTTTAAGCATTTCATAAAATTTCTGAGCTTCAGGATTTGGTGGTTCATCCATGTAATCCATGATGAAGTCAGCACGAGTAGCTTTCGTGATCATTCTATGGTATGTATTTGATGATTCTTCACCACAACCAAATGATTCTATACCCTCATTTTGGTCAATATTCAAAGCCATTGTACCATGATAAATCCAAACAAAATAATTTGGCACAATGCCATATTTAGCCAAATGGTATCTTATAGTGTTTGCAAGATGAAAAGGGATATTCTGACACTTGTGATTATATATGGACACTTAATTTTTTCTCCATCCATCTCGACTAACTACATGCAAAATTGATGAAAATTTCAAGCCCACTCAAAAAATCTTTATTCAAAATTCCAGTCATAAACATTATGTACATCCATGGATGATCTGAAGTGAATTTTTCGTGTTTTATTTGCAAAAAAATGATGCTCAATCATTATTTTGAATTAAACATTCTATTACTTCAAAATATACTAATAATTAAATAAAATTACATATAGATGAATATTTAAAAATTAAATATCATGAATATCTAGGCAATGCATTTGCAGAATCTATATGAATTGATAAAGTAATTTTTAGTTCAATAAACATTAATAGATACCATAATAATACTAGAAAAAAGGAGCAAAATATGATAATGCACAAGAAAAGAAAGCAAAAAAGAAAGTCATTAAAGCTTGAAGGGGGATAGGGAGGGAGAGAAAGAGAGAATGTGGGGGAGAGAGAGGGGGGCAAAGAAATGGAGAGATGGGGAGAGAGAGGGAGACATAGAGAGAGAGAGAGGGAGGGAGAGGAGAGAGAGAGAGAGAGGGACGGAGAGAGATGGGGGGAGAGAGAGAGACATAGAAAGAAAAAGAGGAAGAGAGTGATAGAAGAACTAGAGAGTGAGAGAGAGACATACAGAGAGTGTAGTGTTAGAATGAAGAATTACATAAATGAAAAAAATTTCTTCTATACAAACGTATCAAATATTATATATTTTGTCATACATAAGTTCGTATATGAATCTGAGCCCCCTGGGTTGGGATTAGGTAAGAGTACGACCCTTATTTTTATTATACCATCTATGAGTCCGACCAACAGACACTCTCATGCTATGTGCTTACATATTGCTGATATTATATCTTTTGTTATTTAATTTCAAGTTAGTGCAACAAATTAGTATTACCCCATATATAATTATATGCTAGGATACATATAGTAAACGTAGTTATAAATAGTACATGTAGTTAAACATATAGTTATATATAGATATATGCATACAAGTAGTTATAAGTAGATATAAAATGTATACAAAGTTATAAACAAATATAAAGATTTACTTATATGTATACATATATGTATACATAATTAAAAATAAAGTTTTATTTTATTTATATGGAATTTTTTATAGTTATACAAATATTTATATATGTTATACACATATAGTTAAACATTATATTGTTTGTTTTTATACATATATTTATAAATATAGTTACATGTGGTTATACATATAGTTTTACACGTATAGTTAAGCTTATATTTATACATGTAGGTATATATATTTTTTCATATAATTTCAAATATTTATACATAAAGATATATATAGGTATGGATATACTATAATACATTTTTTATATTAATATATAAAAATGTATATTTAATATATGTTGTTAAATATATATTTTAATATAGTTATGTATAATGTTTTTATAGTTATATATAGTAAGATAGAATTATTTATAGTATATGTTAATATAAATCTAATATATATAGTTATAAAAAATTATATAACATTAAAAATTTAGTTATATATATATATATATATATATATTCATATGTGTAGCTATATTTAGTTATACATAATATATACAATGTTATAAATAAATATATAGATTTACATATATGTATAGATATATGATAAACAGTTAAAATATAGTTATATTTAATTATATAATGTTTTATTTAGTTTTACCAATATTTATATATAGTTATACACATATAGTTAAACATAATATTGTATGTTGTTATACATGTATTATAAATATAGTCACATGTGGTTATACATATAGTTACCATATAGTTATACTTATATTTAAACATGTAGGTAAATATATTTATTCATATAATTTTATATATTTATACATATAGTTATGTATAGGTATAAATATAGTAAAATACATTTTATATACGAATATATACAAATGTATATAAATAGAGTTGTATATTATATTTAAATATATTTATGTAGAAGCTTTTATAGTTATACAATATATAAGATACAATTATTTATAGTTATATGTTATTATACATATAGTATATAGCTATAAATATTTTATATAGTTAAACATATAGTTATATATAAATATTTCAGACAAATAGTTATGCATAATATATATAGTTATAAATAAATATATAGATTTACATATATGTATACAAGCTACAAATAGGTATATTTAAGTATATAGTGTTATAAATAAATATATAGATGTACATATATGTATACATAGTTACAAATATAGTTATATTTAATTATACAGAGTGTTATATAGTTATACAAATATTTTATATATAGTTAAAAAATTTATATATAGTTATATACATATAGTTAGACATAATGTTTGTATGTTATTATACATGTAATTATAAATATATTTACATGTGGTTATACATTTAGTTTCACAAATAGTTATACTAATATTTATACATGTAGGTATATATATGTTATTCATATAATTTTATATATTTATAAATATAGTTATGTATAAGTATAGATATAGTAAATACATTTTTATATACTAATATATTCAATGTATTTAAATATAAGTTGTAGATTATATATTTAAATATAGTTATGTATAAAGCTTATAGTTATACATATAATAATATACAATTATTTATAGTTATATATTATTATTCATATAGTATATATAGCTATAAATATTTTTATATATTTAAACATATAGTTATATATAAATAGATTCAGACAAATAGTTATACATAAATATATATAGTTATAATAAATATAGATTTGCATATATGTATACATAGTTAAAAATATAGTTATATTTAATTATATAGAGTGTTATATAGTTATACAAATGTTTATATATAGTTATACACATATAGTTAAACATAATGTTGTATATTATTATACATGTAATTATAAATAGTTACATGTGGTTAAACATTTAGTTACACATATAGTTATACTTATATTAATACAAGTAGGTATATATATTATTCATGTAATTTTTTTATTTATACATATAGACATGTATAAGTATAGTTATAGTAAAGTACATTTTTATATACTAATAATACAATGTATATTAAATGTAAGTTGTAAATTATAAATTTAAATATAGTTATGTATAAAGCTTTTATAGTATACATATTATAAGATACAATTATTTATAGTTATATGTTATTATTCATATAGTATATAGCTATAATATTTGTATATAGTTAAACATATAATTATAAATAAATATATTCATACAAAGTTATACATAAATATATAAAGTTATAAATAAATATATAGATTTACATATATGTCTACATAGTTACAAATTTAGTTATATTTAATTATATAGAGTGTTATATAGTTATACAAATAATTTATATAGTTATACACATATAGTTAAACATAATGTTGTATGTTATTATACATGTAATTATAATATAATTACATGTGGTGATACATATAGTTACACATATAGTTATACTTATATTTATACATGTAGGTATTTATCTTTTTAATATAATTTTATATAAGTATACATATAGTTATCTATAGGTATATATATGGTAAAATACATTTTTATATACTAATATAGAAATGTATATTAAATATATGTTGTTAATTATATTTTTAAATATAGTTAGTATTATTTTATAGTTATACATATAGTTAAAGACAATTATTTATAGTTATATGTTCTTATACCTTTAGGATCCATTGGCAAAAACACAAATAGAAAATAAACATGGTGGCCTTACAACACATTAGAAAAAATTGCAGTCTTGTATTTCAGGCAAGCATATATAAATATAAATATAATTTGAATCCCTAGAAATAGATGATAAAACTCACATAACAGAATAAAACTCAAGCAAAATAGGTAAAGATTAGATCCACATCCAGATATGTCAACAAAGTTTGCCTCATCCTAATAAAATTGGTTATGACTTGCTGGCAATGTAATTGGAAAGCCAATCATGACCCTCGTAGAGGCCCTCGCCAGAGGTAGCACAAAAGCTCTGAATGTTCCAATGGTATTTGAGAAGAAAGTGAAGTCCTAGCTTGTCAGTAATTTCAGCCGCATTCATCGCATCGGGAAGATCTTGCTTATTGGCAAACACCAATAAAACTGTATCTCGAAGCTTTTCCTCATTTAGCATCCTATGCAACTCATCTCGGGCTTCACAACTCGATCTCTGTCATTACTGTCCACCACAAATATGAGACCTTAAATATTTTGGAAGTAATCCCTTTAGAAAGGGTGAATCTTGTCTTGCCCCCCAACATCCCACACAATGAAATTGATGTTTTTGTATAAAATAGTCTCTACATTGAAGACAATTCTAGGAATCATGATGACAATTTCACCAAGCTTCAACTTATAAAGAATGGTTTTCTTATCGCCAGCATCATGACTTAGCATCAAAATCCTCATCTCCTTGTTTGCAAACAACTTGCTGAACAACTTTGTGAACGTAAACCCCATTTCTTCCACTAAATCTCGATCCCTTTGTCGTATGGCAGTAAAGAGATCTGATGAGAGAAAGAAACAGAATCAATAGACCTCAAGCAATTGTCACCAAAGAGGGAGGTCAACCTCTATTTGTTCTTATACCCATAGTTTATAAATAAATATATAAATTAAATTATATCAATACATATATGTGTACATCAATACAAATATAGTTATATTTAATTATAGATAATTTATAGTTATACAATATTTATATATAGTTATACACATATAGTTATAAATATGTATGTAGGTAAATATATAGTTATATATAACTTTTTTATAGTTATACATATAGTAAAATACAATTATATATAGTTATATATTATTATACATTTGATATATTTTGTTAAAAATATAGATATATAGAATTACTTATATAATTATAGAATATTATTTAGTTAAAAAAATAGTTATATATAGTTATTAATATAGTTATACAAATAGTTTACATAGTTACAATATAGTTAAATATAATTATGAAGAGTTTTATATCATTTTACAAATATTTATAAATAGTTATCATATACTATGATAACAATACACTATAAAATCCCCAATTGAATTACACCACTATAGAGAAAGAACTTGTATTAACAATCATTTCTTTTGGCAAATTATATCTTATTTAGTGGGACCAAAGTCAAAGTATATACTAAATATTATATAATCAAATATCTCATAGAAAAGAAAGATGTCATGCCTAGATTGATTTGATGGATTTTACTATTACAATAGTTTAACCTAGAGATATTAGATAAAAAAAGTACAAATAATCAAAATTGAAAATAACTTGTCAAGACTAGAAAAGAAGAAAGAAGAGTTGTTGAAGAATATATTAGATATATTTTTTTATTTGAACAAATTATAGTATTGAATGAAAATGTAACTCCATGATAAGTAGTATTGAATGAACCTTATAATTGCAAGTAGTACTCTGATAAAATTTTGAGGCAAAGTGTTATAGATGAGAGATTAGTAGTATCTTATAATAATTTTACTTTTTGCTCATGCTCTCACGAATTTGTGAAACATGTTAATATTTATGTGCTCAAGTATTTTTCCTCTCAAAATTAATGTTTATATTTACTTATATATGCATAAATATATGTGCATATACACTGCACTACGCACATACACATTTATACATCCATATACATTACTATACATTATATATTAGAATACACATTTTTGTACTTTTGTATAAATTAACACACGTATCTACATTTTCAAAGTAGTATGTATATACTTGTATGCATGCATATACTACTGAACACCCACACAAACACACACATATACCAATATACATAATGTATTTTTAAAGTTACACATGAAACTACTATATATATGTGTGTGTCTGTGTCTGTGTCTGTGTCCGTGTAAATGTATTTAAAATTTTTTGATGTTGAAAATTTAATTAAAATAAAATATTAATATTGTACACAATTTATAAAATATTGTAAATTCTTTATATTTAAAACAAATATTTTTGTGTGTGTGAAGCATATTAATGTGTAAAATGAAATTATGAATTAAATATATGAGGTTCTATTTTATTCAAATAGTTGTTTTTTTAATAATTATTTAGAATAACTATCATTATACTCATATAACTAAATTAAGTTAGCATATTTATAAATTATTTTGTTTTTACAATTTATTTAAATTAAAATATAATTCATAAATATAATATTATTTTTGTTTTTCTATATAATTTTTAATTAAAATATTAATGTCTATGATAAATTTCTAATTATTATTTATTGTTATTAATAAATTTTTATCAACTTTAAAATTCAAAAAACATAATGTAATGCATATAAATACATGCCTTTAATGTTTTGTAAAAAAATCAATTATTTCTTTAATTATGTTAAAATAAAATAGATTACCATATAAATATATGAGTAAACTTTTATACAAGCAATAATTTTTACATTTTATTCAAAATATATAAATGTCCATAGAAATTAATGAATTTGTATTTTTAAATAATAATTTTTAATTTTTTTTTAAAATTGAATACATGACAATATTTTTTTTGTAATTAATAGATACATTTCATACATTGTTTATTTATAATAATTATAACATATTGCATATTATGAGGAGGAATTTTTTTTGTAAATAAATTTTATTTTTAAAGTTTTATCTTTGTAAATAGAAACTACGTCACATATATATTTTAACAATTTTTATAATATTTATTACACATACATTTTGTTATTTTTTTTAAAAATTTACAACATGAATACCTAACAAATAAACATTTTATTAAGAATCAATTTTAGTTAAATGATTTTAAGTAAACAAAAATACAAACTCTAAATATATTAAATCATAATCATTTATAAAAACAAATCTAAAAATACTATAAAAAATCATTTTAAGTTGAAAAAATTATATTTACATTTCTAAAATATATGGGAAAAATGCTAAAGATTTATACATATCAAAATAATATATATATGAATGAGATGAATAATGTGAATGGATATTAAGTTTCTAAAAGCATGTAGTTATACATGTTGTAGATGTAGGTTATATATAGTTTTTCATGTAATTATATATATTTAGACATATGGCTATGTATAGGTATTTATGTAGATAATATATTTATATAGAGTAATATGTTGATATACATATTGTTAAATATATTTATATATTAGTGTGTGTGTGTGTGTGTGTGTGTATGTATGTATATAAATATACGTTGTTATATTTATATAATAATTATATTTATGTATACTATTCTTATAGTTAAAGATATAGTAAAATACACTTATATAAGAAATTTGAATTATATTACACATGCATATTGATGTATAATTATGCTTGAATACACTCATATAAATTATTCTTATCTATAGTATACTAATTTATATATACTGTTTATACTTAGTTATGTATATTTATGTAGATACCAAGTCACATACTATTACTATTTATGTATATGGTTTATATATAATTATGTATATTAATGTAGATAAATATATTATATAGTATATGTTTGATATACATATTGTTAAATACATTTATATATAGTTTATCTATATATTATGTATGTATATTAAATATATGTTGTTATATTTATATATAGTTATGTTTATGTATACTATTTTTATAGTTAAGATATAGTAAAATATACTTATATTAGATATGGCGAATTATATCACACAAGCATATTGATGTATAGTTATGTTTAAATACCTTATATAAAATACACTTATGTTTATGTTACTGTTTATATATAGTTATATATAGTGATGTAGTATATCAAGGCGGCTTACCTTATACTATTTATGTATAATGTTTATGTATACTGTTTATGTATAGTTATGTTTATTAATGTAGATAAATACATTTATATATAGTAATATGTTGATATACATATTGTTAAATACATTCATGTTTAGTTTTATATATATATTATATGAATGAATGTATGTATATTAAATATACATTATTATATTTTTATATAGTTATGTTTATGTATACTATTTTTATAGTTATATATATAGTAAAATACACTTATATAAAATATTCAAAGTATATCACACATGCATATTGATTTTAGTTATGTTTAAATATACTTATATAAAATACACTTATGTTTATGTATGCTGTTATGTATAGTTATGTTTATTAATGTAGATAAATACATTTATATATAGTAATATATTGATATACATATTGTTAAATACATTTATGTATAGTTATATATATATATAATATATATGTGTGTGTGTTGTGTTGTGTGTGTGTGTGTGTGTATTAAATACACTTTGTTATATTATATATAGTAAAATATACCTAATAAGAAATTTGAATTATATCACGCATGCATATTGATGCATAGAAATGTTTAAATACACTTATATAAAATACACTTATATTTATGTATACTATTTATGTATATTGTTTATATATAGTTATGTATATTGATGTAGATATCAATACGCCATACAGTATACTGTTTATGTATACTGTTTATATATAGTTATGTATATTAATGTAGATAAATACATTTATATATAGTAATATGTTGATATATATATATATTGTTAAATACATTTAAATATAGATATATATATATATATATATATATTAAATATACGTTGTTATATTTATATATAGTTATGTTTATGTATACTATTTTTATAGTTATATCGATATAATAAAATACACTTATATAAGAAATTCGAATTTTATAGATAAGTTATGTTTAAATAGTTTATGTATACTATTTTTATAGTTATATTAATATAGTTATGTTTAAATACACTTATATAAAATATACTTATGTTTATGTATACTATTTTTTGTATATTGTATATAGTTATGTATATTGATGTAGATATTAATTCAGCATACCTACTGTGCACCATCAAAATCTTCACAATGACAATGCATTATATCACAAATGCATGAAGTATGTATACGAATAAGTATATATATGCAATCCGAGCAAACCACGGTGATTAAAGTAAAAGATTTTCAGAAACAATAAATAACAGAATCAAAATGCTTAAGTGTAATCTTCGTTAAGCAATCCAAGATAATCAATGAAAATTAAATGTATAAAATGTATCTCAAATCAATAAAAATTAAAACTTAAATCTTGATTATATTTTGAAGCTTTAGTGTCGAGTGATAAATGGCGGAATACAAAGGACTTCGCTTCACTTGTTAGAGATTATCACGTCTTGACAAGTGAATGTATATATTAGCAAATTATTTATATTTTTTAATTATTAAAACATTAAATAAACAATATTTATATAAAATACAAAAAGGCTCCTTAATATTATTTCTATCAAACATTTTTTTGAACAAAATTAATGTGGGTGTAGCACATACACATGAAAAACAAACACCTTACAATTTTTTATTATAATATTAATTAAACAATAAATATATAAAAAATTAAATTAAATATGTTTAGCCTTATAAAAAAATATCAAATAGGTACAAAATTAACAAACTTCATATAATAAGACAAATGAAAAGATGATTTTTCTTCTAGCCACTCGCCTAGGAGTTATAAAATATTTTTAATGTTAAAAAATATATAAAAATTTATATTTTATGATTATAAATATTTAAGAATTCATATTAATTTTTATGAAGATAATATGAAATAATTTAAAGGCATAAAATATTATATTATTCGATATCATTAATAATTTTTAAAATTCAAAAATTACTTAAAGTGAGAACATACTTAAAAAAAGTTATATTTATTATTTTAATAAAAACATAATATTAAGAGCGAATAGAAAAAATATTACTCAATTGTTTTTATTATTATAAATTTGAGTATGGGCAACCATCTATGTATTTATTTTTAAATATTAATTTATTTTCCTTTAACTTTAATGAAAAAATTTATATTTTTAATATATTTCAAAATTTTCAAATTTTGTATTAATTATTTTTTTAAAAGTTTCCTATAATCATAAAATTTTTTTTATACTAATAATCATATTAATATTTACTAGCTTATTCATCAATTAAGATATTTTTGAAAATATTTATTATTTTATCATACAATGAATTAATTTACATTTATATAGTAGAAATTTTAATGTATGTTAATTTAATTTTTAAAATATCGAAAAAAATTATTATACTTATTGAATTTTTTATTTGATATTACTTTAATACAAATTTTCATGTTTCTGAATTAAAAATTTTAGAAAAATTTTTTGTATGATTTTTTAAAAAATTAATGTATCATAAAAATAGTTATTTTAGTCCTTATTAATATAATTTCTTTTTCTATTTTTATATTTTTAAAATTATTTATCTATAATATATTTTTTTTATGATTTTACGAGCAGAATGTATCTTTCAATGATTGCTCATCTATAGACCTTTAACATACAATTAATAAACAAAATTAAATAACATATTACAACTAATAATAATTAAAAAAAATTAAATAATTAAATATTGGCTAGAGAAATTCCATTGCTATGTTCGAAATTTAATTAGCTAGGGAAGTTGAGTTACTAATTTGTTACTATATTCTAGATTTAATTAACTAGGGAAGTTCGGTCACTAAATTCATCTATGTATTCCGGATCTAATTAGCTACGGAAGATGTATCACTAAAATCCATCGCTATATTCAGGTTGTAATTGGCTAGAAAAGTTCTATCGCTAAAATCGATCACTATTTTCAGTATGTAATTAGTTAGGAAAATTCTGTCGCTAAATCCAATGCAATATTTCAAGTTATAATTAGCTAGGAAAATTCCATCACTAAATCCGTCATTATGTTTCGGATGTAATTAGCTAGGAAATTTCGTACTGAAATCAATTGCTAAGTTCTAGATGTAATTAGCTAGTGAAATTCTGTCGCTAAATCAGTTGCTAAATTCTAGGTTTTATTAGCTATAGAAATTCCATTGCTAAATCCGTTGCTATTTTCAGCATTTATTAGCTAGAGAAAATCTGTCGCATCCGTAACTAAATTCTAGATTTTATTAGCTAGAGAAAATCCAATAAATCCATCGCTAAATTCTTGATTTTATTAGCTAAAGAAATTTCGTCGGAAAATCCATTGCTAAATTCTAGATTTTATTAGCTAGAGAAATTCCGTCGCTAAATCCGTCGCTAAATTCTCCACTTTTTTTGAGCGAAATTCACAAAATATTCCATCACTAATTCACCACTAATCCACCGCTAAATCGATAACTAAATTCCCTGCTTTCTTGAGTAGAATTTACGAAAATATTCTGTTGCTAATCGATCACTAATCCATTGCTAAATCCCCTGCATTTCTTGAGTGAATTTACAAAAATATTCCGTTGCTAATTTGCAAATTTTTATTTCAATGAAAAACATAAATCCCTTGCTATTCCCTAGCTAATCCCTCGCAATTTAGCTAGGGATTGATCCCTGGCTAAAATTTCCTAGCTAAATGAATATTTTTTTTGTAGTGAAAAGATTTAGAAGAATAGGAAGATTTAGAAGAATTAGAAGAATAAGAAGAATAATAAGAAAATAATAAGAAGAATAAGATGAATAAGATGAATAAGAAGAATAAAAATAATAAGAAAAATACGAATAATAAGAAGGATAAGATGAATAAGAAGAATAAGAAGAATAAGAAGAATAAGATGAATAAGAAAAAAATGAAGAATAATAAGAATAATAAGGATAAGTATAATAAAAAAATTAAGAAGATTAAGAAGAAAAAGAAGGATAATAAGAATAAGAAGAATAAGAAAAATAAGAATAATAAGAACAATAAGAAGAAATAGATAATTATCATAAACAAGGATAAAGGAAAGTCTTATGTTTTACCATTGTGCAAATGGGTTTTGTAGAAGCATGGATAGATCTAATTTGTAGAAGCATGGATAGATCTAATTTTTAGATGCATTTCAAGCACATGGTTTAAGATTTTCTTAAATGGGGATAAAGGAAAAGAGTTTAAACCTACTCGAGGATTAAGACAAGGAGATCCTTTATCTCCTGCACTTTTCACCACATATCTGGAATTATTTATTGGATATCTAAAAAGCAAAATGTGTAGAAGAGATATCCTTCCTTTTAGGCAAATAAAGACTCTCCGCATATAAGTTGTCTATCATATACATATGACATTATATTATTCACAAACAGAATAAGAAATCAATAAAGAACTTAATGGATATCTTTAAAACAATGAATGAAAAAATGGGCTTAAAGTTAAACAGAAATAAATGTCAACTTAAAATGTCAAAGAATGCACCTCTAAGTCTCATCCACAAAATAAAAAAAAAAACACATGATTCTCATATGAGAAAGGAGCAATCTTGTATCTTGGCTATCCATTATATGAAGGTAGATTTAAATCTAAACACTTAGACTTCCTCTTAGATAAGCTTAGGAATAAGATAGCGGGATGAAAGGTTGAATCTCTGAACATTTGTGAGAGGGTAACCCTCATCACACACGTACTACAAAGTCTATTTATTCACAATCTTATGATTATGCAGCTGCCTAAATACTTTATAAAAAAATAGAAAAAGAATTAACTAATTTTTTATGGGGCAAAAAAAAAAAAACATAAACTGCACAGGATGAAATGGGAAGATCTATGCTTACCAAAAGAAGAGGCGGGGTTTAGTTTCTCTAGTTTAGAACATTTAGTGAACGCATGGGTTTGCAAGAGATGGTGGAGTAAAAAGAAAATAATAATCTCTGGGCAAGTTTTATGATATCTAAATACTTGGTTAATAATGAGACAAATAAGATAAAAAAAGTTAAGCATTGAATCTCAATTATGGAAATAGACACTAAAACAAAGAAAAGTAGTAGATAAGCACTCATTCTTATTAAACTTTGGCTGAAAACTGAAATTAAACAAGGAAGGCATATTCTCCCTAAAATCACCACGAATCTAGTTCTTAATAGAAAACATCCACAAGAAGTGTGGAAATGGTGCTAGAATAATAATAATAATTCATTTAAAATTCACCTATTCTTATGGAAAACACTATCTAACAGTATTCAATTAGACATATTTATACAAAAAAGCATAAATTTAGCTTCTAAATGTGAATGCTGCAAAATAAATTAGAATCTTCAGATCATCAATTTTTATAGGAAAATTAGCTTCAAAGATATGGATACAATTTGCGAAGGAAATGAGCTTGAAATGTAAAAATCAAACCATTAAAAGCAAATTCAAAATGGATGAAGGGGCCTAAGATAATTATGCACAAAGATGGTTCCAAAACACCATTCCACCTCTAATAGTATGGTGCATATGGAAAGCATGAAACAAAAGTAGGCTGAGAATATAGAAATGAAAATAACAGACAGAGAGAAATATTAAAAAAGAAATAATTACTATATCAGAAGCATTCCCGTTAAAAAATCTTACATATATAGAAAACAAAGACTATATAGATAGATGGCAATTAAGAATCATAAATCTAAACCTTTAAAGTTTATAAACATTCATTAGAACAACCCTCAAAGAACTACTTGGTTCTTAATACAAACAAGAGTTTTAAAGAGAAACAGGTATAGCTCGAGGTGGTGGAATACTGAGAGACTCCGAAGGCAAGGTGCTATGCTCATACACCAAAAAATTGACAGTATGCACTTCCCTTATGCGGAAATTCTTGCTCTCCTATCATGTCCTAAATTGTTCAAAACTAAAAACTTAAAAAATATACAAATTCAAGTGGACTCATTAACCTTGGTAAGTATAATTAAAGGACAAAAATAGCTTGGAAATATATAAATGAAAAAGAGAAAATTAATCAACTAGTAATGGAATTAAATGACAATATAGAACATATTTGTAAATAATGCAATCAAGCTGCAATAATTTAGCTAAAGTTTGAGAAAATTTAGGAAATCTAGACTTTGAAGCCCATAATATCCCAAATAAATATAAAGGCATCCTCACATTATATGAAACAACATTCCCTAAAATTATGAAAGTTAAAGATGGTGGTTTAACAACTTTTATATTATCATATATATTAACATATATTAGTTTAATATTATCATATTTTTCGTACAAATTTCTTTAGGGGAAACCTCGGCTCAACACATCTCGGTCTTGTTGGATGTGCACATCAGAATAGGTTACAAGCTTAGTTCATCCCGGTCCTGTGGGATGTGCTCTGCTATGATAACTTTTAGAATAAGAATGCAACACAAGAACCTCTTAGACTTATGTTAATGAGGAAAGCATAAAAAAGCACAAGGGTTCGGGCATTCTAGATTTATTAATGCAGATAATATTGTTGGTGGTGTGAGAAATTATTTGATATAAATGCTTTTATCCTTGGTTCTTTTACTGTAAGGACAGAAATATAACAAAAGAAATAATGCAATAGTGATTGACGATGATAGGAGCTAAAAGAAACAAAGGATATGCTCATCTCGGTCCTGTGGGATGAGTACATCAGATTAGGTTACAAGCTTAGCTCATCCCGGCCCTGTGGAAGGTGCATTGCTAAAATAACTCTTAAAAATAAGAAATGCAGCATTCTAGATTTATTCATGTTGATAGCAATGAAAAATTGATTGATGTCATGGATATATTTGATTTTTTCTTGTTCTTTTACTGTACGGATAGAAATAAAACAAAAGAAATAATGTAATAGTGGCCGAATAGGACATGAGCTAAAGAAGCAAAGGTTTAACTTGAGGACAAACCAGGAGGCAGTATGATGTCAATGTTAATGTCTGTTGTTTTTTTTTGTGTTCGGTGGTTTCATAAATAGCAGGAAGTGTCAAAGTCAGGAAAAATAAAAAAGATGTTATAAAGACCATGGATAGGTTGAAGAACAAGAACCTCTCCTAGAGAAGGGCGAGATCTAAATGGAGCAAATGCTCAGAGGTTAAAATGGGAACGAGAATGCGGTCACCATAGAAGAAACAAAAAGGAGGGTATTATACCGTAGCTGAGCAAAAAAAATTGCACAAGGGAAGACTCTAAAAGATAGGAAAGGTAGAATTTCCTCTAAAGTAGCATGGTCAACTTGCAAGCAGAAGAAATAGGCTGGTTTAACTTCAAAGAAAAAGAATAAAACCATTAATGGACAAAGGATTAAGTCAAATATTATGTGTAATTTCTTTGCTTTTATTTTTTTGAACAGAAGGCTGTAAAAGGGTTAAGGGTAGTTCTTAGGTTGTACCAATGGTATTCCTCAGTAGAAAAAGAGTGTTATAATAATAAAACAAACTTTCACAAAAAAAAGAAGAGATAGAAGAATAGTTGAATACGAATAATAAGAAGAATAAAAAGAATAAGAAGTATAAGACGAATAAAAGAATAAGAAGAATAAATGAAAAAAAGAAAAAAAAAGAAGAATAAGAAGAATACGAAGAATAAGAAGAATCATAAAAATAAGATGAATAAGACAATAAGAAGAATAAGAAGAATAAGAAGAATAATAGAATAATAAGAATATGTATAATAAAAAGAATAAGAAGAATACGAAGAATAAAAAGAATAAAAAGAATAAGAAGAATAAGATTAATAAGAAGAATAAGAAGAATAAGATTAATAAGAAGAATAAGAAGAATAAGAAGAATAAGATGAAATAGAAGAATAAAAAGAATAAGAAGATTCAGAAGAATAGGAAAAATATGAATAATAATAAGAATAAGAAGAATAAGGAAAATAAGAAGAATAAGGAGAATAAGAAGAATAAGGAGAATAAGAAGAATAAGGAGAATAAGTAGAATAAGGAGAATAAGAAGAATAAGGAGAAAAAGTAGAATAAGGAGAATAAGATGAATAAGGAGAATAAGAAAAATAAGGAGAATAAGGAGAATAATGACAATAAGGAGAATAAGGAAAATAAGGAGAATAAGGAGAAAAAAGAGAATAAGGAGAATAAGAAGAATAAGGAGAATAAGAAGAGTAAGGAGAATAAGAAGAGTAAGGAGAATAAGAAGAATAAGGAGAATGAGAAGAATAAGGAGAATAAGAAGAATAATGAGAATAAGAAGAATAAGAAGAATGAGAAGAATAACAAGAATAACAAGAAAAAAAAGAATAAGAAGAATAATTAGAAAAAATAGAAGAATAAGAAGAATAGAAAGAATAAGAAGAATAATGAAGAGTTTGATGAATATAGTAATAAATTCATGGCAAGAGGCAACAAATGGGAATCCCAGGCAGGTTTTAACTATAAAATTACGTAGGTTAAAATTTGAACTTAGTAGGAGGAATAGAGAAAGATTTGAGAATATAAACAAGAATATTCAGGATACTGAATCTAAAGTGAGTAAATTAGAAATAGAACATGAGAATAATCAGGAAGAACATTCTAGAATTAATTTAAATAAAGAAAATGTGGAATTAAAATTATTGCTGCATATGGAAAATTTTTTTTTGGAAATATAGGGCCAAGTAAAGAGACTTAACGAAGGGATAGAAACACTATGTTTTCAATATAGTTGCAAAATTATGTAATCAAAGACAAGAAATAAAAGGTATCAAAAATGATATTAGCAAGTGGATAGATGAGGAAAGAGAACTTAAAAAAGTTTTGGAAGATTATTTTAAAAGACATCTCTGTGGTCACAGCCAACAAAGGGATGATTTCTTAATTTGACAAATAAGCAAAAGAGTAAATGAAGAATAAAATAAACTACTAGAAGAGTGCCCTAGAGAGGAGAAGATAAAATCTATAGTCTTTAGTTGAAATAAAGACAGTGCAATGGGTCTATGTGGATGGAATAATGGTTTCTACCAGCAAACCTAAAATATACTAAATAAAGAGCTTTCGGCCACAATTGCTTGGGTTTTGCATGAGTAGGAATCGAAAAATCATGGGCCAGCTCATATATTGTAGTGATACCCAACAAAGATAATTCACAAAAAATAGTGAAGATTATAGACCTATAAGTCTATGTAATTTGGTGTATAAATGTTTAACAAAAGTCATGTAGAATAGACTAATTAGGATAATTCCCTCCATTATTTCGTAAAAAAAGTAGGATTCGTAAAAAATTGATTAATGATAAAAAACATTAAATTAAATGTAGAATTGATGAAATAAATAGGGGCCAAAGTTAGGGGCCATAATGTGGTTATGAAATTAGATTTGTCGAAAGCATTTGACAGAGTGGAATGAGACATTTTATGTTACATGATGTAGAAAAAGAGATTTTTGGAATTCTGGATAGATTTAATGTCTAGATGCATATCTAGTGCATGGGTTAAAATTCTATTAAATGGGTAGGTATGTGGAGAATTTAAGCTAGTTAGGGGACTTGGACAGGGGATTCTTTATCTCCATTATTATTTAATATATATATAGAATTGTTAAGAACAAGTTTAAAATGAAAAATGAAGGAGGGCAATATTACTAGCTTTAAACAACCTAGACATATTTCTAATGTAAGCTGCCTAGCTTATGCGGATGATTTAATTGTTTTTACAAATGCCGGGAGCAAATCACTGTAGAATATGATGAAGCTATTTGACACAGTAGAGGAAGAAATGGGACAACAGCTTAATAAAAATAAATGTCAATTTGTGGTTTCAAGGAAAACACTTGAAAGGAAAATTCAAAGAGTAAAAAGAATTACAGGCTTTGAGCAGAGTAAAGGGGTGTTAATGTACTTAGGTTGTCCTATATATGAGGGTAGACTAAAAAAGAATATCTAATATTTTTAATGAATAAATTAAGAGGTAAAATAGTGGGATGGAAGGAGAATATGTCAAGTATGATGGGATGAATCACATTAATTAAATATGTTTTATAAAGAACTATAGCACACATCTTAATGTCCTTATAGCCACCAAAAAAGATTTTGAACAGCTTAGAAAAGGAAATGACTAACTTTCTATTGGGTAAAAAATCAGGAAAAAATAATCTACATTAGAAAAAATGGAAGATATATGTTGTTTAAAGGAGGAAGTGGGTCTAGGCTTGAATAAATTAAATGATATTGCCAAGGCTTGGGCATGTAAGAACTGGTAGAGGCTCAAGCAGAATGATAGCCTGTGGGCGAGTAATATGAATCTAGATATGGGTTAGGAAATAAAACATGTAAGAATCTTAAAAAGTCATTTAGAAATTTGAACATGATACTTAAACAAAAAGAATTAGTTGAAAGTAATGCACGCCCTAATCAATAATGTATTGAGATGGACTTTAAATCCATAGGGGAAATTCACGCTTAAAAGTGGAAAAATTTTTGTAAGAAAAGAAGAAATCAGTCAAGAAGTTTTAAATGGAGCCTAGCTGAAAGGGATCCCACAAAAAAAGAATGTATTCATGTGGAAGCTCTTATCGAATGCTATTCCCGTGGACTAGAATATTCAGTTGAAGGGACTAAAATTAGCTTCCAGGGGTGAATGATGTTTTACTAACATAGAAAGCACGAACCATTTATTTTCATCAGAGAAAATAATAGTGGAAGTCTGAAATTATCTGGGGATAGATGCACAGATAAGCAACAAGTTAAAAGATATCAAGGAAAGACTAATGAGATGGAAGATAAGCCACGTAATGAATAAAGTATGTAATTGGCTAATAGATTACATCCCGCACATTACAGTCTATAATCTGTGGAAAGCCAGGAATAGAAGTAGGTTTGAGAATATTAAAATGAATTCTAAGCATATAATAAAAGAAATTAAAAAAGATTTTTCATGGGTTTCAGTAGGATTCCCACTAAAACATAGAAACACGGAAATGGAAGACGAGAAAAGAAGGATATGAGAATTAAATGCAATTAAAGGAAAAAATCCCTGAGGTTAGAATGGTGTGTTGGGAAAAACCTTCATGAGGAAGGCTTGCTTTAAACATAGATGGTAGTTTTAACAGGGACATGGGAGAAGCAGGGGGATGAGGGGTGATAAGAAATGAGCAGGGTAAAGTTATAAAAGCTTATACAATGAAAGAAAATCATCCTCAGCCTTGCATGCAAAGATTTTAGCCTTACATAAAGGCCTTAAAATATGCAAATAAAACTCTTATATTAATTTACGAGAATAGGTGGATTCTAGTATACTGGTGAATCTTGTTATAAATAAGATAGAAATGTGGCAGTATGAAGAAGATATAAAGATAATTAAGAGTCATTCAACCGATATAAAAGGGAAAATTATGCATATATATAGGGGAGCTAATGTTTTAGCAGATAACTTAGCCAAAGAGGGCTTGAAGAAGAGATTACAAGAGTTTGAGGGAGTTGATATACTAGAGAAATATAAAGGCTAAATCATATTAGATAAATTAGAATTCCTGTATATTAGAATTCAAAAGTAGTAGCTAATCTTTGATCTCCCCGGTCCTGTGGGGTAATTATAAATAAATATTGCTCTACTTTGGGTTTTAAATGTACCGGTATAAATCATGATGAAAGGATATGGAAATGGCCTATGGCAGATGGTCTATATATTAGGCAGTGCATGAAACTATACTTAATGTATTTTAAAGTGTAGGGTCTGCAAAGTAATATAAGGTAGAGAGCGAGGCTACCAAAATAAAGTAATACCATTGGCCAAGAAGAAATTAAATTATATTTACTTGTTTTCTATGTTTTGGCATGTGGTTCAAGGGAGACAGTCAAATGCATACATTAGACAAAGTAGGTTAAGCAAAAATGAATGCTGTCAAATTTTTTTTAAATTCATGAAGATAGATAAAGCACAACTAGAAGAGCAATTATCAAATGGGTATGAGGAACAAAGGCTATCAAGCATTAAAATAGTCTGAAAGGGGTAGTGAATGGATTTGATGCTGGCAGAAATCAATTGTTTCTATGTTCTTGGCCTTGTGTCTGATTTGCATGGTCAAATGCATAGATAATAGAAGGTAATGGAGGAATGGAAATATTAACAAACCTGTAGAGAGGCTGCCAAAATTTTAATCAAAAGTAGGATGAGAAGGTGGCTGTAGATGGTAAAGGGGACAACAAAAAGCATAAGGGGCAGAGTAATAAAAGATAAACAAGTTGAGCTTCAAGTAAAACAGCATAATGTACAGAAGCAAAGTGAAGTGATGCATTTAGAGTTAGGACAAATAAATTTACTTAAAGCAAAATGTGTATTGTTTTATTTTTTTATTCAAGGGTGTAAAAGAGGAAAAGGGTAGTTCTAGATTGTAAAAAATGGTATTACTGCACATAAATAGAGGGTTTTTAATAAAGAAAAAAAATTTCAAAAAATAAGAAGAATAAAAAAATTAAGAATAATAATAATAATAATATTATTATTATTAATAGGAAGAATAAGAAGAATAAGAAGAATAATTAGAATAAGAAGTATTAGAAGATTAGAAGAATAAGAAGATTAAGAAGAATAAGAAGATTAAGAAGAATAAGAAGAATAAGAAAAATATGAAGAATTAGAAGAATTAAAAAATTTAAAAGAATTAGAAGAATTAGAAGAATTAGAAAATTTAGAAGAATTAGAAGAATTAAAAGAATTGGAAGAATTGGAAGAATTAGAAGAATTAGAAGAATTAGAAGTATTAGAAGAATTAGAAGAATAAGAATAATAAGAAGAATAAGAAGAATAAGAAGAATAAATATAATAAGAAGAATAAGAAAAATAAGAAGAATAAGAAGAATAAGTAGAATTAGAAGAATAAGAAGATTAAGAAGAATAGGAAGAATAAGAAGAATAAAAAGAATAATAAGAATAATAAGAAAAATAAAAATAAGAAGAATTAGAGAATAAGAAGTATACGAAAAATAAAAAAAAATATAAAGAATAAGAAAATAAAAAGAATTAGAAGAATATAAAGAATTAGAAGAATTTAAAGAATAATAATAATATGAAAAATAAGAATAATAAGAAGAATAAAAATAATAATAAGAATAATAAGAATAATAAAAAGAATAACAAGAATAATAAGAAGAAGAATAATAATAATAATAATATGAAGAATAAAAAGAATAAGGAGAATAATAAGAATAAGAAGAATAAGATAAATAAGAAGAAAAAAAAATAAGATGTATAAAAAGAATACGAAGAATAAGAAGTATAAGGAGAATAAAAAAAAGAACAATAAGAAGAATAAGAAGGATAAGAAGAATAAGAAGGATAAGATGAATAAGAAGGATAAGATGAATAAGAAGGATAAGATGAATAAGAAGGATAATAAAAATAAGAAGGACAATAAAAATAAGAAGGATAAGAAGAATAAGAAAAATAAGAAGAATAAAAAGAATAAAAAGAATAATAAGAATAAGAAGAATAAAAAGAATCAGAAGTATAAGAAGAATAAGAAGTATAAGAAAAATAAGAAGTACAAGAAGAATAAAAAATAGAATAAGAAGAATAAGAAGAATAAGAAGAATAAAAAGAATAAGAAGGATAAGAAGAATAAGAAGAATAAGAAGAATAAGAAGAATAAGAATAATAAGAATAATAAAAAGAATAAGAAGGACAAAGAGAATAAGAAGAATAAGAAGAAAATAAGAAGAATAAGCAGAAGAATAAGAAGAGCAAGAAGAAGAATAAGAAGAAGAAAAATAAGAAAAAGAAGAATAAGAAGGATAAGAAGAATAAGAATGTTAAGAATAATAAGAGGGATAAGAAGAATAAGAAAGATAAGAAGAATAAGAAGGATAAGAAGAATAAGAAGGATAAGAAGAATAAGAAGTATAAGAAGACTAATAAGTATAAAAAGAATAAGAAGAATTAGAAGAATAAGAGGAATACAAAGAATAAGATAAAAAATTTGAATAAGAAGAATAACAAGAATAAGAAGAATAACAAGAATAAGAAGAATAAATAGAATAAAAAGAATAACATGAAAAAGAAGAAAGAGAAGAATAAGAAAAATAAATTTGTTTTAGAAGAATATGTAGAATAAAAAGAATAACAAGAATAACACAAAAAAGAAGAATATGAAGAATAAGATAATATGAAGAATATAAAGAATAAGAAGAAAAAGAATAATAAGAAAAATAAGATAAATAATAAAAATAAGAAGAATAACAAGAATAAAATGAAAAAGAAGAATAAGAAAAATATGAAAGATAATAAGAATAAAAAGAATAAAAAAATAAGAATCATAAAAAGAATAAAAAGCATAAGAAAAATAAGAAGAATAAGAAGAATATGAAGAATAATAAGAATAAGAAGAATAAAAAGAATAATAAGAATAAGAAGAAATGAAGAATAATAAGAATAAGAAGAAATGAAGAATACAAAGATAAAAAAGAATAACACGAATAAAAGAAAAAAGAAGAATAAGAAGAATAAAAAGTATAAGAAGAATAAGAAAAATAATAAGAATATAAGAATAAGAAGAATAAGAAGAATAAAAATAATAACAAGAATGACAAGAATAACACGAAAAAGAAAAAGAATAATAATAAGAATAATAAAAAGAATAAAAAAAATAAGAAAAATAACTAGAATATGAAAAATAAAAAGAATAAGAAGAATAATTAGATAATGAAGAAAAAGTAGACTAACAAGAATAAAATGAAAAAGAAGAATAAAAAGAATAAGAAGAAAATAAGAATAAGAAGATTAAGAAGAATAAGACGAATAAGAAGAATAGGATGAAAATTAAGAATAAGAAGAATAAGGAGAATAAGAAGAATAAGAAAAATAAGAAGAAAAGAAGATTAAGAAGAATAAGAAGAATAAGTAGAATAATAAGAATATGAAGAATAAAAATAATTAGAAGAATACTAAAGAATATGAAGAATAACATGAATAAGCATAATAAAAAGAATAAGAAGAATAAGAAGAATTAGAAGAATAAGAAGAATAATAAGAATAAGAGAATAAGAAAAATATGAAGAATAAGATGAATAAGAAAAATAAGAAGAATAAGAAGAATTATAAAAATAAGAAGAATACTAAGATTAAATGAAAAAAAAAGAATTAGGAAAATAAAAAGGATAAGAAGATTAAGAAGAATAAAAAAAATAAGAAGGATAAAAAGAATAAGAAGCATAAAAAAATAAGAAGAATATGAAGAATAAGAAGAATAAGAAGAATAAGAAGAATAAGAAGAATAAGAAGAATAAGAAGAATAAGAAGAATAAGAAGAATAAGAAGAATAAGAATAATAAGAAGAATAAGAAGAATAAGAAGAATAAGAAGAAAAGAAGAATAAGAAGAATAAGAATAACAATAAGAATAAGAAGAATAAGAAGAATAAGAAGAATACGAAGAATAAGAAGATAATAAAGAAAAAGAAAAATTAGAAGAATAAAAAGCATAAGAAGAATAATAAGAATTAAGAAGAATAAGAAGAATAAAAAGAATAAGAAGAATAAGAAGAATAAGAAGAATAATAAGAATAACAAGTAAAACACAAAAGAATAATAAAAAAATAAAAAAAATAAGAAGAATAAAAAAATAAGAAGTATAACAAGAATAAAAAGAATAAAAAAAATAAGTACAATAAGAAGAATAAGAAAAATGAGAAGAATAAAAGAATAATAAGATTGAGAAGAAAAAGTAGACTAACAAGAATAACACTAAAAAGAATAATAAGAAGAATAAAAAGAATAAGAAGAATAAGAAGAATAAGAAGAATGAGAAGAATAAAAAGAATAAGAAGAAAAAGAAGAAAAAGAAGAAAAAGAAAAAAAGAAGAAAAAGAATAATACAATTATAAGAAGAATAAGAAGAATACAAATAATAAGAAGAATAAGAAGAATAAGAAGAATAAGAAGAATAAGAAGAATAATAAGATAAGAAGAATAAGAAGAATAATAAGATTATGAAGAATAAGTAGACTAACAAGAATAACACGTTAAAGAAGAATAAGACGAATAATAAAAATAAAAAAGAATAAAAAGAATAAAAAGAATATAAAGAATAATACGTATAAGAAGAATAAGAAGAAAAGAAGATTAAGAAAAATAAGAAGAATAATAAGAATACAAAGAATAAGAATAATAAAAAAATAATAAAGAATACGAAAAATAATAAGAACTAGAAATAAAACAACTGAAAAACAAGCAATATATTTCCAACCTAGCAATCCAACCATGGTAGATTTAAAAACTAGAAATAAAATACTAGAAATACTGTGGTTCGCTAGTCGTTCGTTACAACTAGCTACATCCACCAGAAAATACTTATGCATTACAGATTAAACCAACAAAAACTATCTTATAGCATGCAACACAAAGAAGTCACGATAAAGCATGCTGAGAGAGAGAGAGAGAAGAAGACGATGAACATTTCCTCATGTCCAAAAATAGTAACCCAAAATTAAAAATATAGAAACACTTTATAATAAAAACTCTCTCGGTTCATTTAACCAGAGTGGGTCGGATCATGGGATGGGTCATTCTCTACTCCAAAAATTTCAGCCATGGTTGTGCACATACTGCTGCATCCCCAGCTTCTTAATATTTCCTTTCTTGTACTTACATGAAAATATCACAATACAGATATTTGGTTATACAACCATATTTTCTAAAATATAAATTACACATACATCAAAAAGAATAAGAAGAATAAGAAGAATAAAAAGAATTAGAAGATTTAGAAGAATAATATAAATAAGTATAATAAAAATATAAAGAAGAATAATAAGAATAAGAAGAATACGAAGAATAAGAAGAATAAGAAGAATAAGAAGAATAAGAAGAATAAGATGAATAAAAAGAATAAAAATCATCAAAAGAATAAGAAGAATAAAAAAAATAAGTAGAATTAGAGGTATAAAAAGATTATGATAAATAGGGAGAATAAGAAGAATATGAAGAATAATAAGAATAATGAGAATAATGAGAATAAGAAAAATAAGAAGAAAAAAAATATAAAGAAATATAGGAAGAATAATAAGAAAAAGATGAATTAGAAGAATAAGAGGAATAAGAAGAATTAAAAAAAATATGAATAATATGAAGAATTAGAAGAATATCAAAAATAATAATAATTTGAAAATTAAGAATAAAAAGAAGAATAAAAAGAATAAGAAGAATAAGTACAATAATAAGTCGAATAATACTATCAAGAATAAGAAGAATAAGAAAAATAAGAAGAATAAGAGGAATAACATAAATAAGAATAATAAAAAATATAAGAAGAAAAAGAAGAAAAACAAGAAAAATAAGAAAAAGAAGCATAAGAAGAATAAGAAGAATCAAAAGAATCAGAAGAATAAGAAGAATTAGAAGAATAATAAGAATAAAAAGAATAATAAGAATAGAAGAATAAGAAGAATAAGAAGAAAAAGAATAATAACAAGAATAACACTAAAAATAAGAATAAAAATAATAGTTAGAATTACAAGAATAACACTAAAAAGAAGAATAAGAAAAATAAAAAGAGTAAGAATAAAAAAAAGAAGAATAATAAGAATAACAACAATAAAAGAATACGAAGAATAAGAAGAATAAGAAGATTAAGAATAATTAGAATAATAATAAGAAAAATAAAAATAATAAGAACATTACAATAAAAATTCCATATAAAATAAGGGAGAATTCCCTGGCTAAATGCTCTTTTTCATTGCTAAATGAGATATAGCAATGGATTATCGACCGAACCGTTCCCATTCTAAAGTCCTCGTCGCTAAAATTTAATGAGGAAAAGTGTCCCTAGCTAATAATTTAGTGACAGAAATAAACATAGTTTAAAAAAATAATTTTCCTAGCTAAATAAGTAGGATAAATGAGAGTCTCCATTTCTAAATGGATATAACAATGGAAGCTTTCCCAAGTCAAAGTCCTAGTCACTAAATAATAGCGACCAAAATAGTCCCTACCAAAATAAATTTAGTATTAAAAAATTCATTACTAAAATAAAGATATCCCAATCTAAATTAGCTAGGGAAAATTCCCTATCTAATTTAGCAAGGGGTTTTTCTCTAGCTAACTTAGTAAAAGATATTTTAATTTCAAAACTATTTTCAGAATTTAATTTATTTTAAAATTTTTTAATTTATTAATTTAATATTTTTATATTTAATTGAATAAACTTAGAAACTATAAATGATAATTTATAATTAACAAAAAATAAAATCATTTAATAACTTATTCTAATACAATATTTTACATAATTAAAACAAAAAAATTACAAAATTTTATTATATCTTATTCATCAATGTATTTACTGACAGTGCATAAAGTATAATCTATCCATGCTTTGTCATTGCTTTCTAATCCTCTACTCCTCTGACACCATTTTTCTACTGTTACAAAGATGTCCGAGTCATGGCACATCATATCTAGTGAAAAATACCTTCACTTATATAATCTTTATATGGGGAACAATACGGTACCATATCTGTATGAAATTTAAACCACTCAATCAAATCAAAATAAAAAAAATTATGTTTTGATAAATATATAATACTGTAGTATATATGTACATATATGCTAGTATTTCACTCGTACATATATTACTATAGGATATGTACATTTTAAACTGCAATATTATGTGTACATATATACAGAGTACAAATATACTCAGTATATGTACATAAAATAAAGCAGTAATATATGTATGTATAAATTGAGTATATATGTACATATATACCACATTTGTTGCTATTGCAGCTACTACCGCTCCTATCACTGTCATTCCTTCCATCGCTGCCGTTGCTACTACCACAGCTACTCCTGCCATTGCTGTTGTTGCCACCACAGCCACTGCCACAGCTGCCGCCACCGCCTCTAGCACTGCTAACACAACTAATAATAAAAGTGGGGCTGGCGATGATGATCGACTGATGAAATTCCCTGCCAACTATTTGTTTTGAGATTAAGCGAGTTTTTGATGAGGCGGCGAGCTGCTTCTTCCAAAATAGGACCGGATAATCTTCTTTTTCCCCACATATCAATGATCTCCAATTTTATTTGTTGGATTTTTATACAAATTGATAATTTTCAATGATATTCAAAAATATCAAACATTTGTTTAATGATATATGAGTTTTAATGATATATGATTTACTTTGATATATTTTAACATTTGTTTTATGACACTTAATTTTTTTTTATTATAATTCCAAAACAATTCGTTGATATTTGACATCATAAAATCAATCTTACTTCATTAAAATAGAAATATATATATTTTTATACATGTCCACAAATTATTGTTTTTTTGAATACGAGAAAAAATTATTGTTACACTTACTAGTAAAAAGTAAAACAACATACACTTTTAATGATTTACATATTTTATATAAAACTAAAGTATGAAGATGTTGTAGAATTTTTAAAAAATAAAAAAATATTCATAAATATTTGAAGTCATAAAAAGTTGCCCTAAAATGATTTGAAAATAAATCACCAATATATACAAAATATAAAAAAAATATCAAAGGATAAAAAATCATGAATATTTATCACTTTTCAAACAAAATAATTAAAAAAGTCAGATTTTCATGACATTTTATGGAAATTTTTAAGTCGATAAAAAAATATTCTAACAAATGTCAAATAATTATTATTGAAAATACATCAAATAGTATTATCCCTCCATCAAATGTATTGGATAATGTTCAAGATTCTTTCAGTCCCCACTAACATTGCAAAAAATCATCATAAAACTAAATTAATATATATATATATATATATATGTGTGTGTGTGTGTGTGTGTGTGTGTGTGTATGTATTTATATATATCTTGTAAATTTAATGCACACACACACACACACACAACATCATATGTATATATGCATATGCATATATGTATGCAAATCTATAAATAAATATAGATATATAGATGTTGTTATATATTATGTATATATTTATATGTGGATGTTATGAATGATATACATGTGCATATAAATGTACATATATGTGATAAAAGTGATCTTAAATCATGATTGAAAGAAAAAATAATAACTTGTTTGTTTAATCTACAGTATTTCATATCTTTTTATGCACTAAGAAGGCAACGGATAGAAAATAAAATATGGAAAGAAAGGACATGTTTTTGAACCAAATATCATATCCTGATTATGAATCTAGGAAAATAGAAAATATAAAGAGATATTTTAGTAAAATGAAGATTGTTGCTGGCGATAGGTATCTTTTAAAATATTTCGTTGCTAGATCTTTCTCTATTTGGTTTTATTCGTAGTGTGTTCATTTTCATCCCCCTTCAAGCATGGAAATACAGCAAAATGAGTGCTAAACTTCTATTAAAAGTCATTAAATAAGAGGTATTGTAAACTTTCATGAAAATATCAACAATTTGTTTGGTGGAAAGATGTCGACGGAGTTAAAATATGCTGAACATGAAATTTTCATGAATAAAATGGTAGTCAATTTCAATGTATTTGATGCAAACATGAAACATATGATTATGTAATAAGTGAAAACATTTTGATTGTCACAAAGGAGGAGAGGTTGATGTTTGGGTTGAATGCCAATGTCATGGAGAAGATATTGAAGTCACATGAGATCAGCAACAGTAGTGACCATGGCACATATTATGTTTATGCACTAGAGTGAGAGATGGTAGGTTACTTCTTGGAACCTAAATTGATGCATTTTCATAAATAAAATTATAGTTAATTTCAATGTGTTTGATGCCAGCATGAAAAATATGATTATGTAATAAGTGTGAATAACATCTTGATTCTCATAAAGAAGGAGAGGATGATGTTCGGGTTGAATGCCAATGTCATGGAGAAGATATTGGAGTCACATGAGATTAGTAACATTAGTGACCATGGTGTGATATTATACTTATGCACTAGAATGGGAGATAGTAGGTTACTTATTTGAAGCAAAATTAATGTATTTTGATTCATGCAAGATGCAAAAACTAAAAGTAATTTGTTGAGTTAAAAGAATGACTTACCTAATCTACATTACAAAAGGCATTAAAAGTAAGTGAAATTTATTATAAATATCTCAAACCACATGTGAGGGTTTCCTTGATGCAACTAAGTATGTGTTTGACTACATGAAAGTCCATGGTTGGATTTTGTAAGTGTTGACTAACTAAGTTTACAACATAACTATGATCAAGGAGAGTTAAGGTGAGACATTGAAGGGACCCACAAAGACATTGGAAAGTTATAGGATTAGTGAGATGCTCATCATCTAGAAGAGCGGTAGGTTTGTGAGCAATGGAGGAATTTGTTTTTGTATAATCAAGCATGTTTTTTAACTAACAAGTCACATGCATATTTAGTTTGAGTAAGAAAAGGGGCATCAAGAAATTTTTAACTTCTATCCCCAAAAAATAATTTAGATTACATAAATACTTTAAAGAGAAATCATCATTCAGTCAAGTAACGAGTTAAGATATAAAAAAGAGGTCATTACCAATAAGAATTATGTCATCAAGATAAAAAAGATAGAGGACAAGATAAGTAAGTGTGATGAATGAATAAAAAGTTATCAGCTTGCCTGAATTTAAAACAAAAAAAAAGATTTTCGAAAAAAAGTTTAGCAACCCAAGCACAAGGGGCTTGTTTAAGGTCATATATAGACTTATGTAGAAGATAAATACAATGAAGTCACATTGTTCTCACAAAAATAAGAGATTATTTCATGAAAATCTTCTCAAAGAGATAACCAATTAGGAAGAGATTCTTGACAAGAGAGAGGATGAGATGACTAGTGGTAGTCTTGACAAGGGCTAAATGTTTTACCAAAATCAAGTCTAGGAATTTGGAAAAATTTCTTAGCTACTAAACATGCTTTAAGCAATCAATCATATCATATTCTTTGAATTTGGTGCAATATACACATTTGTTGGTAATAACATTAACATTAGAAGGTTTGGACACTTATGTCCTAAGTGTTATTAGCATGAATAGTAGCAAATTCTTCTTGCATGGAAGCTATGCCAATTGAGAATCTTGAGAGTATTTTTTTAGAGTCTTAGGATCATTGCTAACAATAAAGGCAACATGAAGAGAGGTGACAGAGAGACAACATTAGTCATTAAGATAGAAAGGGGATATTTTTCATGTTGGAGTTGTTGAGGTAGAGGAGAAGCAAAAAATGAAATATCCATAATGTTAGGATCTGGAGTATGGTTAGGAAGAGAATGAGGTTGAAAAAGAGATTGAGGCAGAGAAGGATATTGTAATTGGGGAAGAAAATGTGGATGTTGAGGTGAACAAAATAATGAAATCTTGAAGAAAATCAACAAGACGATGTGCCATTATGGAAGGCTTATTTGGTGGTTGGTGTAATGAAATATATTCAAGCTTATATGAATGCAATTCTTGAAAACTATTCATCAAGATTAGAAAAAGTTGTAATGGAAAGATTATGAAAGAAAAATAATTTATTTTTTATATAAAGAAAACAAATCTCATTAAAGACTACGTGTTGAGAAATGTAAATCCAATTTGATGGTGGATCAAGACATCTATAACATTTGTGCAAAAAATTATATCCTAAGAAAGAACAAGGTACAACTTTTTTTGAAGATTTGTGCATGTTAGAGGTTTTTAAATAATAAAGAAGAGTGTACCAAAAACACATAAGATATAGTAACTTGGATGGTAACCAAATAATTTAAAATACGGATAATTATTACCAATAGAAGATAGATGTAGTTAATAAGATAAGACATAAGTAGCAATTAAGAAGGTATCAACTAGATTTTAAAGGGACATTAGCATGGAAAACAAGAGTCAAACTTATTTCTATAATATGTCTATGTTTTATCTCAGCTAATCACCTACTCCATTTTGTTCATGGGTATGCAAATATGATATTTATTTTATCCCATATTGAAGAAAATGATTTGAAAAATTATTTGAAGAAAACTCATCTTCTCCATCATATTAGAAAGTTTTATCAAAAAGTTTTTCAACAAACATTTGAATTTTTAGAAAACATGGGTAAAAATTAGATTTGTATCTTAAATGATATACACATATGTATTGGATAAAATCATCAATAAAAATAACATTTTATTAAAATTTATGTGTGTAAATAAGAAGTATTGGGCCAAATATATCACTATGATTTTTTTCAAGACGAAAACATGTAGTAGTTTTTGATTTATTAAATAAACATTTGCGATAGTTTCCAAGTTGATAATTAGTGCAAGGAGTACCATAACTATGTAATTGGAAATAGTGATAACCTTTTTATTTTTTAAATTCTTTAAAAAGGCATAATTAGGATGCCCTAAATAAGCATACCAAAATTTTGAGTATACTACTTGATCTTTTATAATAATATAAGTTTCAATTTTTTCATGTTAAAGGATAAAAAAAATTCTTATTTATGATAATTTGTCATTTTCTACTATATGGAGTTTTTGATAACAAAAACATAAAAAGTTAAATTCAAATAACAACCATTATCATGAATAAGTTGACTAGCAGATAATAAATTCTTTTTTATCTCAAGAAATACTAAAACATCTTTAAAATTTAATTTTATATGATGAATGTTAAGAGATACATTACTAGTATAGTAAGTAATTAGTAATGCTTCTCTATATTCAACAAGAATGCGATCATTACCAAAATAAGGTTTCAAAATTTATAATTTAATTCACATTTGAGGATACACAGCTTTGTGAATAGATGAATTTTAACTCATAATTTTCCAAGGGAATCCATCTAGGTGAAGATGGCATGCTCAGGGATGTGAATTTTAAATTATCATAACTTAGATTATCTATAACATTTTGAGTTATGTGGAAATAAGTGTAAGTAATAATTTGTAATAATTCTTTCTATCCTCTTATTTTTTTACAAATCATACTTTTAGCATATTTAATGCTCCTAGTAGATTGAATAATCTAATCTCATATACTAATAATGACTTTCCAAATCGAGATATCATCTCGAGAGGTGATATTCCAAATATCATATGAGGCAAGATAGTAATGATGGATCCAATGGATCTATAATGAATCCTATTTATTATTGATACACAATAGTTTCTTAATGAAAAAAAAATATTATTCTTTGGATTGATCAAAAGAAGACCCAACCCACTGTGGGAAATATGTTTACAAACCATGCTCCATGAGATCTTGTGCCTATATATATCTTTCTATGGTTGGGGAGCCATATAAAAATCTCTACACAAGTTTTCAATGGAAATTACAATAGCCTGAGGGATAAGGAAGATTAAAAACTAGTATCCTCAATTCCTTAGATGATAGAATGCAACAACTCTATCCTCTTTGTGGCAGACAATAGTTTTTCAGCCCACAATTGTATTATAGAAGAGATCTCATGGACTAGGGAAGAATTGTGAAGTGATCAATCTACATGATGATTATGGAAATCTCATAAATATAAAATGAAGTTTTATGTGTGAGAAATCAGAATTATTAATGATCAATTTGTGGTGCTCAGTTTTATCCCTCCAAAGAAGATGTTCAATTTGGAGGGATTACCTTGCAGTCCTGATGCTTCAGAAAATAATTGGACACTATCTAATAATGAATGAATAGAAGATCATTCTCTTTTTGAAAAAAAAATAAAGATCATCAACATACATAAGATGAGAAATTTATTGTTTAGTATGTCATGGATGGAAGAAAAATATAGTATTTAGTAGTATAATTAATTAGTTTTGATAGGTTTTCCATAGCAATAATATAGATGTGGGAAGATAGTGGATCGTCATAAGTCAAACCTTTTTTTTACTTGAAAATACCCATGCATATGCCCATTTATCATTAGGGAATAGCTGGTGGTTGAAATACACATATAAAAAATATTGATGATCTTGTTCGGGAAGCCTAGTGCATGCAACATCTCAGTTATGAATATCCAATTTACCATATCAAAGATCTTTTGCAGGTTATCTTGATAAAATACCTAGGAGATATACCCTTCCTTGTATATCTCCTAATTAGATGTTGAGTAAAAAGAAAACAATTCATTAATTAACCTTCCTTTGTATACCAAAGTTGGGTCAATAAAATCATTAACTATAGACTTGATTCATGAAATTATTCATTTAAATATGATCTTTTTAATGACATTACAACAAGAAATCAATCTATAATCATTAATAGTAGATCCATGAAAAGATTTAAGAATTAAAACAATACATGCATGATTGATATGTTCCAAGATTATGCCATTAAGAATAAATACTTATCATGCATTAGTGCCATCTTGTCTAATATAATTCATTGAGTGTATACAAAATTTCAAGGAAACCCCATCAGACTCTAGGGAATTTAAATTTCCAGTATTAAAAAGGGTAATTTTTATTTTTCATAGAAAAGGATAAAGATAATTTTCTATATGCCAAAGGGTCAAGATCATTCCAAACTTGACTACATCCACCTAGATAAGAGGGGGATTGTATGTAGTCCCAAAAATATTTTGTATATTATTTATGAATTTTAATGTCACTCCTCCTCAAGAGCTAGTAGGGTCCTCATTTCCATCAATGATAGAGACAATATAATTCTTTTGTAACCTTGAGTTCAGCATGACATGAAATGTAACACCCAAAAAAATGATTTGGGCAAATGAATAAGATAAATGTTGGGTTAAGCCAAACTTGGGGTTTTCTAAGAAATTAAGAAATGATTAAATGATAATTGATAAATATTAAATGATATATGATTATATGGATAAATGTCAAGTGCAAATGAATATGTAAATATATACTTGAAATTGACCAAACCCAAAAAATTAACTAATAGAAAAAGGGCAAAATATAAATTTGGTAAATGAGGACCTTAGGGTCATATATGAATATATTTATATGTCAAAATATGATTATGAAAAACTTGAAATGCAAATAAAATAAAAAATGAGCTATATAATATTCATATATTTTCATAATATATGAATATATTATGAGAAACTTGTTATCATTTAGACATAAATAAGATATGGAATATATATGTCTAAAAAGTAAAATTAACTCATATTAAACAGACCAACCTATCACTCACCTCTAACTTATTTGAATTAAAAAGTTATCATTTTCAGATACTTCATAATCATAATTTCATTAAAAAAATACTTATTTTCTTAATATTTAAATAAATTTTTTTATTAATCATACATTTTACTTTTTTATTCTTATAACTGATTAATCCCTAATCTAAATGTAAAAAGTTTTTATATTTATACATATAATAAGATATAATTATTTATAGTTATATGTTATTATACATATAGTATATATAGCTATAAATAGTTATATATAATTAAACATATAGTTATATATAGATATATTCATTCAAGTAGTTATATATAGTTGTACATAAATATATACAAAGTTATAAACAAATATGTAGATTTACATATATGTATACATAATTACAAACATAGTTATATTTTATTATATAGAGTTTTATATAGGTATACAAATATTTATATATAGGTATACACATTTAGTTTAGTAGCAGATATAATAGATGAAAAGTTTTAGATTACTACAAACCTAGCAAATTATTGATTTAATGCAAACCATGCTAAATTCTACTTCACTGAAAACTTTCATCTCATGATTTTGCAAACCTTAATGTCATAAATATATAATACTATAATATATATATACATATATACTGTAGTATATATGTGATTATATTATGATATATATTTACATATACATATAGTAGTATATATGTATTCACTGGTATATATGTATATGTACATTATACTGAGTAAATGTACATATACACTATAGTGTATATGTACATATATACGTGTATCCATATACATTACTGTATATATGTACATGTATGTACATTTACACTACAGTGTATATGTACAAGTATGTACATATATATTGGTAAATATTTATACATATATACCAATATATATGTATATGTACATATAATATATGTACATATATACAATAGTGTACATGTACATATATACTCAATCAAGTTCCACGTGTAAAATCACTTTGCAACTCAATAGATGTTTTCATATAGATATCAAGTAAATAAGCAAAGCACAAACTAGATGATAAGCAATATTAAATAGAAATGCATAATAGTCTATAGAAGTTCATAATTCAGCCATAAAAAAAACATAATAGCGAACCTAATATGATTATCAGTTTCAAATTTTATGAATATTTTTTCTGCATTCATTAGTTTAATAAGGAACAAGAAGGTAGTATATGATGGCTATCATCCAAAACATACCTGATTTTTGAAAGGTTTCCATTGATCCATAGCTCCTATACCTCATTTTAAGCAGCAGCAAATTCATGAGATTTGTATGATTTCATTACCAACTCATGTAGCTTTCCCGAAGTGTAGCTAATGAACTGATGGTGTAAATTGTTAAAAAATTAGAGCTTATATTACTCTCATTATTATAGGAACATTGTGATATGATTACAAGTTTCAAATTTTATGAATATTTTATCAGTATTCATTAATTTTATAAGGAAAAATAAAGTAACACATGATAGTTATCATCCAAATCATACCTAATTTCTAAGGCTGTTTTGTATTGATCCATAGCTCCAAGTAATTATAAGTAGTTATACATAAATGTATACAAAGTTATAAACATATATAGAGATTTACATATATGTATAAATAGTTAAAAATATAGTTATATTTAATTATATATAGTTTTATTTAGTTCTGCAGATATTTATATATAGTTATACATATATAATTAAATATAATGTTGTATGATGTTATACATGTAATTATAAATATAGTCACATGTGGTTATACATATAGCTACACATATAGTTATACTTATATTTATACATGTAGATATATATATTTACTCAAATAATTTTATATATACATATAGTTATGTATAGGTATAGATATAGTAGAATACATTTTTATATACTAATATATACAAATGTATATAAATATAAGTTGTAAATTATATAATTAAATATAGTTATGTATAAAGCTTTTATAGTTATACATATAATAAGATACTATTATTTATAGTTATATGATATTATATATATAGTATATATATCTATAAATATTTTTATATAGTTAAACATATAGTTATATATAGATATATTCATACAAATAGTTATACATAAATATATAAAGTTATAAATAAATATATAGATTTACATATATGTATACATAGTTACAAGTATAGTTATATTTAATTATATAAAGTGATATATAGTTATACAAATATTTATATAATGTTATACAAATATTTATATATAGTTATACACATATAGTTAAACGTAATGTTGTATGTTATTATACATGTAATTATAAATATAGTTAAATGTAGTTATACATATAGTTACACATATAAGTATACTTATATTTATACATGTATATATATATATATATATTAATATAATTTTATATATGTATACATATAGATCTATAGGTATATATATGGTAAATTACATTTTTATATACTAATATATAAAAATGTATATTAAATATATGTTGTTAATTATATTTTTAAATATAGTTATGTATAATATTTTATAGTTATACATATAGTCAATGAAAATTATTTATAGTTATATGTTCTTATACATTTAGGATCCAATGGCAAAAAGACCCAAAACAGAAAACAAACAAGTTCATCTTACAACAGATCAGAACAAAGTAAATACGGTCTTGTATGTCAGGCGTGCAATATATAAATACAAATACAATTTGAATCCCCCTAGAAATAGATGATGTCAAACACATAATAGAACAAAATTCAAGCAAAATAGGCAAAGATTAGATCTACATCCATATATGTCAACAAAGTCTGCCTCATCCTGCTAAAATTGTTTATGACTTGCTAGCAATGTAATTGGAAATCCAATAAAGACCCTCGTAGAGGCCCTCGCCAGAGGTAGCACAGGTGCTCTGAATGTACCAATGATGTTGGCAATGAGAGTGAATTTATAGATTGTCAATAATTTCAGCTGCATTCATCACATTTGAAAGATCTTGCTTATTGGCAAACACGAGCAAAACTACATCTCGAAGCTTTTCTTCATTTAGCATCCTATGGAACTCATATCTGGCTTCAACAACTCAATCTCTGTCATTGTTGTCCACCACAAATATGAGACCATGGGTATTTTGGAAGTAATTCTTTCAGAAATGGCAAATCTTGTCTTGACCCCCAACAATACACACAGTGAAATTGATGTTTTTCTATTAAAGAGTCTCTACATTGAAGACAATAGTAGGAATTGTGGTGACAATTTCATCAAGCTTCAACTTACACAGGAATGGTTATCTTTCTGCTAGCATCAAGACCTAGAATCAAAATACTCATCTCCTTGTTGGCAAACAGCCTGCTGAACAATTTTGTGAATGTAAACCCCATTTCTTCCATTAATTCTCAATCTCATTGTCATATGGCAGTAAAGAGATTTGATGAAAGAAAGAAACAAAATCAATTGACCTCAAGAGATGGTTACCAGAGAGGGAGGTCGACCTCTATATATTCTTATACCTATAGTAGATATAATTAAAAAAAGAGTTATATATAGTTAAACATATAATTATACATAGATATATTCATACAAGTAGTTATAAGTAGTTATACCTAAATATATACAAAGTTATAAATAAATATATAGATTTAATTATATGAATACATATATGTATACATAGATACAAATATAGTTATATTTAATTATATAGAGTGTTACATAGTTATACAAATATTTATATATAGTTATACACATATAGTTATAAATATGTTTGTAGTTAAAGATATAGTTATATATAACATTTCATAGTTATACATATAGTAAAATACAATTATACATATTTATATATTATTATGCATATGATATATTTTGTTAAAAATATAGTTATATAGAATCACTCATATATTTATAAAATATTATATAGTTAAAAAAATAGTTGTATATAGTTATTAATATAGTTATAAAAATAGTTTACATAGTTACAAATATAGGTAAATATAATTATGAAAAGTTTTATATGGTTACACAAATATTTATAAATAGTTATCATATACTATGATAACAACACACTCTCAAATGCCCAATTGAATTACACCACTATTGAGAAAGAACTCGTATCAACAATCTTTTCTTTTGGCAAGTTAATATCATATTTAGTGAGAACCAAAGTAATTGTATATACTAAATATTCTATAATCAAATATCTCATAGAAAAGAAAGATGTCAAGCCTAGATTAATTTGAAAGATTTTACTATTACAATAATTTGAACTTGAGATATTAGATAAGAAATGTGCATATAATCAAAATTGAAAATAGCTTATCAAGACTAGAAAAAAAAATAGAAGAGTTGTTGAAGAAGATATTATAGTTTTTTTATATAAACAAATTTTAGTATTGAATGAAAATGTAACTCCATTGTATGTAGTATTGAATGACCCTTATCATTACAAGTAGTACTCTGATCAAATTTTGAGGCAAATTGTTATAGATGAAAGATTAGTAGTATCTTGCAATAATGTCACTTTTTGCTCATGCTCTCATGAATTTTTTGAACATGTTAATATTTATGTGCTCAAGTATTTTTCTTCTCAAAATTAATGCTGATATTTACATATATATGCATAAATATATATGTGCATATACACTGCCCTACACACACACATTTATACATCCATATACATTACTGTACATTATATATCAGCGTATACATTTTTGTACTTTAGTATATATTCACACATCTATATATATTTTCAATGTAGTGTATATATACTTGTATGCATGCATATACTACTGTAGACCCACACAAACACACACATATACCTATATACATAATGTATTTTTAAAGATACACATGAAACTATTATATATATATATGTGTGTGTGTGTGTGTGAGTGTATTTGTGTGTATAAATGTATTTAGAATTTTTTGATTTTGAAAATTTAATTAAAATAAAATATTATATATTTTACACAATTTATAAAATATTATAAATTCTTTATATTTAAAACAAATATTTGTGTGTGTGTGTGTGTTTGCATGTGTGTCTCTAAGTGTATGAATGTGTGTGTGTGAGTGTATTCATGTGTGTATGTGTATGTGTGTGTGTGTGTATGAAGCATATTAATGTGTAAAATTAAATTATGAATTAAATATATGAGGTGCAAATTTTATTATGTAAATAAATTTTATTTTTATAGTTTTATCTTTGTAAATTGAAACTACATCACATATATATTTTAGAAATTTTTTATAATATTAATTACACAAACATAATATTATTTCTTTTTAAATTTACAAAATGAAATTTTAACAAATGAACATTTTATTAGAAATCAATTTTAGTTAAATGATATTAAGTGAAACAAAAATACAATCCCTAAACATATTAAATCATAATGATTTATACAAACATATAAAAATACAATAAAAATACATTTAAGGTTGAAAAAAGTAAATTTAAGTTCCTAAAATATATGGGAAAATGATAAAGTATTATACAATATCCAAAAAATAATAATGAATGAATGAGATGAATGATATGAATGGATATTAAGTTTCTGAAGCATGTAGTTATATATTTTGTAGATGTAGTTTTATATAGTTTTTCATGTAATTATATATATTTAGATATATGGCTATGTATAGGTATTGATGTAGATATATACATTTATATATAGTAATATGTTGATACAAATATTGTTAAATTCAATTATATATAGTCATATATAAATGTATAAATCTTTATACATTTAAGTTCCTCAAATCAATAAGTGTATTTAAATATAACTTTACATCAATATGCATGTATGATATAATTCGAATTTCTTATATAAGTGTATTTTACTATATCTATAACTTTAAAAACAATATGCATAACATAACTATATATAAATATCCCAGCATATATTTAATATACATATACATATACACACATATATATATATATACACATATACATACATACATATATATATATATATATGTGTGTGTGTGTGTGTGTGTGTCAGATGAGCTGGATATCTTGTATATTTTAATCGAGAGTGAATCATATTGATAGTCAATGCTAGGGTATTTATAAGGGAGCCTATGCGGCATTTAGTTAAACAAATTAATTAAGTATAGTCAAATATATACCTGTATTTAAATCTATTGTAAATTAGTATCAATATACATAAAGCCTATTACATTTTTATCTGAACTAATTGAAAACTAGTCAATAAATATTTACAGATATTAATTTAACATTAATAGATATTATTGTGACTATACTTTAAATTTACAGATATTAAATACACCGTTACATTTATATAAGAGAGTGCATTTTTCCTTATATATAAAGCCATGTATAAAATATAGTTTACACATATTAATTTAATTATACTTATTGGGTAGGCACAACATTATGGAATATTAAATATTTTCATAATGCAAATTTATTAAACGTCTATTTCATAATTATGACTTACAAATTTCAAATATGCATTATTAAAAGCCTATCATAAAGTCAGTATAACTTTATTTGGGTAAAATATGTATACAATGTTATCTGTATAATACTAATTATATTTGAAATACACATGTATATTGAATGTATCATACATAGAATTATGATAGATTTATAGATATATATATATGTATGTATGTATATTAAATAAATGTTATATTTATATATAGTTATTTTTATGTATACTATTTTTATAGTTATAGTTATAGTAAAATACACATATATAAGATATTCAAAATATAACACACATGCATATTGATGTTTATGTATACTATTTATATATAGTTATGTATATTAATGTAGATATCAAGTCGACATACCTGTTTTGAACCATCAACATCCACACAATGAGAATGTATTATATCACACATGCATAAAGTAGGTATACAAATCAGTTTATATAAGCAATCCAAGCATACCATGATGATTAATGAAGAAGATATTTGAAATAAAAAAGTAATAGAATAAAAACAAACACTCTTGCATTAAGATAATAGATGAAAAATTAGGGTAGAAAATGAACCTCAAATCAACATGAAATTCTTGCTTACTCTTTGATTAGGGTTTGATGCATCGGTGTCGAAAGATAGAGGCGGGCTGCAAAGGACTTAGGCACTATCTCTTGAGTCTCGACAACAAATGTTTAGCCTAAAAAAAATTACTAAAATTAACAAAATTATTAAAATTACCAAAATTATTAAAATTACCAAAATTATTAAAATTACCAAAATGTATTTCATTATAAAAACATTAAATAAACAATAAAAATATAAAATACAAAAAGACTCATTTTGTTTATTTATTATCAAAATATTTTCAACAAAATTCATGTGCGTGTAGCAAGGTACGCATGACAAAAAAATACCTTACAATTTTTTATATAAAGTGAATTAAACACTAAATATATAAACAATTTCAAAAAATAAATGTTTAGCCTTATAACAAAAAAAATCAAATAACTACAAATTTTACAAACTTCTTATAATAAGACATACATTAAAAGATGATTTGTCTTATTGCCTAATTTTACAAACTTCTTATAGAGTTATTAAATACTTTTTATGTTAAATTATATAAATATATATATATTTTTTATAGTTATAAATTTTTAAAAATTCATATTAATTTTTATGAAGATAATATCAAATAATTTTTAAGGCATAAAATTTCATATTATTTGATATCATTTATAGTTTTTAAAATTTTAAAAATTACTTAAAGTGAGAAGAAAATTAAAAATAGTTATATTTATTATTTTAATAAAGATTGAATATTAAAAGCTAATAGTAAAAATATTATTCAATTGTTTAATTCTTATAAATTTTAGTAGGGGCAAACATCTATGTTTTTATTTTTAAATATTAATTTATTTTCTTTTAAATTTAATGAAAAAATATAAATTTTTATTATAATTTAATATTTTCAAATTTTATATTAATTATTTTTTTAAAAGTTTTCTATAATCATAAAATTTTTTTAAACTTATAATAATATTAATATTTCTAGTATATTCGTCAATTCAAATATTTTTGAAAATATTTTTTATTTAATCATACAATGAATAAATTTACATTTATATTAGAAGAAATTTCATTGTATGTTCATTTAATTTATAAAATATCTTAAAAAATTATTATAAGTATAGAATTAATTATTTAAAGCTACTTTAATAAAAAAGTTTTAAGTTTATTAATTAAAAATTTTACAAATATTTTTTGTATAATTTTTTTAAAATTTATAATCATTAAAATAGTTATTTTAATCATTATTAACATAATTTTTTTGTATTTTATATTTTTTAAATTATTTATTTATAATTTTCTTTTTTTTATAATTTTATGAGGAGAATGTTCTTTCAACGATAACTCATCTATAGACCATAACATACATTTAATAAACAAAATTAAATAAAATATTAAAACAAATAATAAATTAAAAAAATAATTAATTAATTAATTATTGGCTAGAGAAATTTAGTTGCTAAATCCATCACAATATTTAGGATATAATAAGCTAGTGAAATTCCATCGCTAAATCCGTTGTTATATTCTGGATTTTATTAGATAGGAAAATTCTATCGCTAAATCATTTGCTATTTCAAGATTAAATTAGCTAGGAAAATTTCGTCGCTAAATCAGTCACTATATATCGGATGAAATTAGCTAGGAAAATTCTGTAGCTAAATTAGTTGTAATATTCGGGATGAAATTAGCTAGAGAATTCTGTCGCTAAATCTGTCGCTATATTTTGGATGTAAATTACTAGAAAAATTCCTTCACTAAATCCATCATTATATTCTAGATTTAATTTGCTAGGAATTTCCATCGCTAAATCCGACGCTATATTGTGGATGTAATAAGCTAGGGATTTCGTCTCTAAATCCATCGCTATATTCAAAATTTAATGTGCTAGAAAATTTATGTCACTAAATCTGTCGCTATATTTTAGATTTAATTTGCTACAGAAATTTCGTTGCTAAATCTACCATAATATTCTGGATATAATTAGGTAGGAGAAGTTACGTCACTAAATGCATCGCTATATTTTGGATTTAATTAGTTAGGGAAGTTTGGTCGGTAAATCCATT
>JAREIK010003513.1:37540-67985 GCA_029783825.1 Sapria himalayana | reverse complement strand
GAAGAATAATAAGAATAAGACGTATCAGAAGATAAGAACAATAATAAGAATAAGAAGAATAAGAACAATAAGAAGAATAAGAAGGATAAGAAGGATAAGAAGAATAAGAAGAATAGAAGAATAAGAAGAATAAGAAGAATAAGAAGAATGAGAAGAATGAGAAGAATAAGAAGAATAAAAGAGAAAGAAGAAGAAAAGAAGAAAGAAGAAAAGAAGAAAAAGAAAGAAGAGAAAGAAGAAAAGAAGAAAAAGAAGAAAAAGAAGAAAAAGAAGAAAAAGAAGAAAAAAAGAAGAAAAGAAGAAAATAAGAAAAAGAAGAAAAAGAAAAAGAAAAAGAGAAAAAAGAAAGGAAAGAAGAAAAAAAGAAAAAGAAGAAAAAGAAGAAAAAGAAGAAAATTAAGAAGAAGAAGAAAAATAAGAATAAGAAGAATAAGAAGAATAATAAGAATAAGAAGAAAAGAAGAATAAGAAGAATATGAAAAAAAGAAGAATAAGAAGAATATGAAAAAAAGAAGAATATAATGAATAATAAGAATAAAAAGAAAAAGAAGAATAAGAAAAATAAGAAGAATAAAAAGAATAAGAAGAATACGAAGAATAAAAATAATTAGAACAATAAGAAGAATGAGAAGAATAAAAAGAATAAGAAAAGTAAGAAGAATAAGAAGAATAAAAAGAATAGTAAGAATTAGAAGATAAAGAAGATTTATAAGAATAAGAAGAATAAGAAGAATAAAAAGAATATGAAGAAAAAGAATAATAAGAAGAATAAGAAGAAAAAGAATAATAAGACGAATAAGAAGAAAAAGAATAATAAGAAGAATAAAAAAAATAAGAAGAATAAGAAGAATAAGAAGGAACAAGCAAAAAGAATAAATAAGTTTTTTTGAATTTGCTTCTCTCAATTCTAGAGCGAGAAATATGTTTCTTTGAGAGAGAAACTCCATTGTTGAAGCTCTCAAGCTTGAGTTATGGAAAATCTCTCTAAGATACAAAATATCATTCTCCTTAGTTATTAATGAATCAGGTATTCTAAACCTAGTTTTTTGTATGAAAGAGGAGGCGCCAGCTATATTCTTCTCGATGGAATATATCAAGAAGATCACTACCCCATTTAATCTTACACTTCTCTGCAAGTTTTCTCACAGGAGCCTCGAATTCAAAGATATATATGCATTTTTTGAAGCTTGAAGCTTCGGGACTCTGTAAAGACATCTTGGTATGATGTAAAACATATAATGATTCAACTCAAAGAGGAAGCAGAGTTCCTCTTTTTATGGCTACACGGGTAGTTGAGCATCTCAGGCTATCCAACGAGGCTATTCAAATGGATGCCCGAATTCAATCCAAAGGAAGAATCCAAGCATGCCTTGTTTTGGTTTTCTCCCCCTCATCTCCCGTTTCATCTATTTTGTAAGAACTCCTTATTCCATATTGCTCTATGTGTGGGTAAGCTTTGGCTAATGGACCAAGCTACAGCCTATATGACAAGGGTGTGTGTGGAGGTGGATGTTACTGCTTCTATTCTGAATAGAGTGTGGTTGGGTAATGGGCATTCAAGTGGGTATTGGCAATACATAATTGTAGAAGACTTACCTCAATATTGTTTAAACTATAAAAAAATGGGCTATTCAGTTTTGGAATGTATTGTAAAGTGAGGTGGAAAGGGTTAGGCAGAGCAGAATTGAGGGAGATGGGACAAATATAGCTAAGAAGAAGGCATGGGTAGGGCAGATAGGGTAGAAGATGTGAGGGTAGAGGATAGGCAGATGGAGGGTTTAGGCTGTAGGGGGGAGATGAAGGCCGTAGGGTAGAAGAGTTGGGGGAAGAGGAGGAAAAGGAGGATAGAGTTGAAGGAAAAAGGAAAATACTAGAAATAAAAATGTGGTTAAATGAAGGTGCTAAGGAAATGGAGAGGGCAGAGAAGAAGGGTTTGGGGAAGAGAGAAGCAAAAAAACAGCAATAGAAATAGATTTAGAAAGAGAGATAATAAATTTTAATGGGGAGGAAGATCTCCTCCTATAGGACAAAGCAACTGAGGCTAAAAGTTGGCCCATTATGGCCATGCATAATTAAATGCAAAGTTTACACTTTGCATTGACACAAGATGATTCAAAGAAGATGGCTCAAAAAGATTGGGAGTGTTACCGAATTGTAGAGAAAGTGCAATAAAAGAATTACAGTCGATTAGTTTTCAAATAAGTAAATTAAAATTAGGAAGTAAAAATGAGCAGCCTAAATCAAGTGTAAACAAAAGTTCAAGATATAGGAAAAAAATACTTAAATAAGTATTATGAAACAAGATGCATAACCAGAGCGCAGGCTAGACCTAACAATGTATAATAGTTTATATTAGAACATAAGAGGAGTAGGAAATACTCTATCGATAAATAGAATTTAAAAATTAATTAAAATCCATCATATTAGAATTGTGATAATAGCTGAACCTATGGTTATCAAGGTTTCTCTAGAAATATAAAAAAAGAAATTAGGTCGAGAAAATGCATTCTTTAATAATAATGGCAAGATATGGCTATTATGGAAAAATAAAATGGATATATAAATTATTTCAGAGACGGATCAGATCATTAAATTTAAGCTAAAGAAAAATACTGATCCAATTATATCGGAGGTATATGACAGTAACTCGAAAGAAAAAAAGAAAGATCTTTGTGGTGAAATGAAAAAGATAGTTGATAGAAATACTCTATGAATCATAGGAGTGGACTTTAACGTAGTTAGAAATGCAAATAAAAAAAAAGAGGAAAGTCACCTGACCCATCAGTTATAGCTCAATTTAATGAGGTAATCAATAATACGAACCTCATGGAGGCTGAGTATTTGGGTCATAACTTTACATGTTGTAATAAATAGGAAAATAGGGGAATGATCTGGTCTAGACTTGACCGTGTTCTCTATAACATCAAATGGGTGGACTACTATGGAGGGGTTAGTGTAAAACATTTAAGCAGAACATGTTCAGATCACAGCCCTCTTCTTCTAAGATTTAAAGTTAGAGAGAGAATAAAATTTTTAAATATCAAAACATGTGGGGCTTGCATAAAGAGTTTGATGGAATAGTAAGAAAAATATGGCAAGAGCCAACAAATGGGAATCCCATGTAGGTACTAGCTATAAAATTACGTAGGTTAAAATTAGAACTTAGTAGGTGGAAAAGAGAGATTTGGGAATATAAATAAGAATATTCAGGATGTTGAATCTAAAGTCAGTATATTAGAAATAGAGCATGAGAATAATAAAGATGAATCTTCTAGAATTAATTTAAATAAAGCAAATGCAGAATTAAAATTATTGCTGCACATGGAAGAATTTTTTTGGAAACAAAGGGCCAAAGTAAAGTGGCTCAAAGAAGAAGATAGAATACTATGTTTTTTAACACAGTCGTGAAATTTAAAAATCAAAGACAAGAAATAAAAGGTATCAAAAATGATATTGGCAAGTGGATAGATGAGGAGGGAGAGTTTAAAAAAGTTTTGGAAGATTTCTTTAAAAGACATCTATGTGATTACTGCCAACAAAGGGATGACTACTTAATTCGACAAATAGACAAGAGTAACTGAAGAGCAAAACAAACTATTAGAAGAGTGTCCTAGTGAAGAAGAGATAAAAGCTGTAGTGTTTATTAGAAATAAAGATAGTGCAGCGGGTTTAGACGGATAGAATAATGGGTTTTATCAACAAACCTAAAATATAATAAATAAACAGCTGACGGGCACAATTGCCTAGGTTTTTGCAGGAGTAGAAATCACAAAATCATGGACAAGCTCATATATCGTATTGATATCCAAAAAGGATAATCCCAAAAAAAGTGAGGATTATAGACCCAAAAGTCTATGTAATTCGGTGTATAAAATTTTGACAAAAGTCTTGCGGAATAGACTAAATAGGGTAATTCCCTCCATCATTTCGGTAGAACAAGTAGGATTCGTTAAAAATAGACTAATGATGGAAAATATTAATTTAACTGCAGAATTGATGAAGGAAATAAGGGCTAAAGTTAGGGGTCATAATGTGATTATGAAGTTAGATTTGTCTAAAACATTTGACAGGGTTGAATGAGATATTTTATGCTATACAATGAGAAAAATAGGATTCTAGGAATTTTGGATAGATCTAATGTATAGATGCATCTCTAGCACATGAGTTAAAATTCTAATTAATGGAAATGCATGTAGTGAATTTAAGCTAGTTAGGGGACTTAGACAGGGGGATCCTTTATCTCCATTATTATTTAATATATATACATATAATTGATAATAACAAGTTTAAAATGAAAAATGAAGGAAGGTAATATTACCAGCTTTAAACAACCTAGACATACTCCGAATGTAAGCAGCCTAGCTTATGCAGATGATTTAATTGTCTTTACAAATGCCGAAAGCAAATCACTGAAGAATATGATGAAGCTATTTGACAAGTAGAGGAAGAAATGGGACAACAGCTTAATAAAAATAAATGCCTATTTGTGGTTTCAAAGAAAATACCTGGAAGGGAAATTCAAAGAGTAAAAAGAATTACAGGCTTTGAGCAGAGTAAAGGGGCATTAATGTACTTGGGTTATCCTATATACAAGGATAGACTGAAAGAAGAATATCTAACATTTTTAATTAATAAATTAAAAGGTAAATTAGTGGGATGGAAGGAGAATATGTTTAGTATGGCGGGATGAATCACATTAATTAAACATGTCCTACAAGGAACTATAGCACACATTAATCTCCTTACAACCGCCAAATAAGATCTTGAACAGCTTAAAAAAGCAAATGACTAACTTTCTATGAGGTAAAAAATCAGGAAAAAATAAGCTACATTGGAAAAAATGAAAAGAAATATGCTGTTTAAAGGAGGAAGTGTGTCTAGGCTTGAATAAATTAAATGATATGGCCAAGGTCTGAGCATGTAAAAACTAGCTGAGGCTCAAGCAAAATGATAGCCTGAGGACGAGTTATATGAAAGCTAGATATGGGTCAAGAAATAGAGCATGTAAGAATACAAAAAAAAAACATCTTGAAGTTGGAACATGATGCTTAAACAAAATGAATTAGTTGAAAGTAATGTATTCCTAATCAACAATGAATGGAGATGGACTCTAAATCCACATTGGAGGTTCACCCTTAAATGTGCAAAAATATTAGTAAGAAAAAAAAAATTAGTCAAGAAGTTTTTAAGGGAGCCTGAGTGAAAGAGATCTCACAAAAAATTAATGTATTTATGTGGAAGCTCTTATCGAATGCTATTCTGGCGAAATCGAATATTCAGTTGATAGGGGTTAAATTAAATTACAGATGTGAATGCTATTACACTAGCATATAAAGCATAAATCATCTATTTTCAATGAAAAATAGTGGTGGAAGTCTGGGATTATCAAGGGAGAGATGCACAAGTAAGCAATAAGCTAGAAGATATCAACGAAAGATTAATGTGATGGAGGATAAGCCACACAAAGAATAAAGTATGTATTTGGCTAAGGGTTTACATCCTGCACATTATAGTTTGGAATCAGTGGAAAGCTAGGAATAGAAGTAGGTTCGAGAATATTAAAAAGAATGCTAATCATATAATAGTAGAAATTAAAAAAGAATGTTCATGGATATCAGCAGGATTCCCATTAAAACTTAGAAACATGGAAATGGATGATGAAAAAAGAAGGATATAAAGATTACATGCAATTAAAGAAAAAAATCCATGAGGTTAGAATGGTGTGTTTTAAAAAACCTCCACGGGGAAGGCTTGCTTTAAACACAAATGTTAGTTTCAACAAGGATATGGGAGAGGCAGGGGGAAGAGGTGTGATAAGAAATGAGCAGGGTAACATTCTAAAAGCTTTTACAATGAAAGAAAAAGCATCCTTAGTCTTGCATGTAGAAATTTTAGTCTTACATAAAGGCCTTAAAATATGCAAAGAAAACTTTTATATTAAAATATGAGTACTAGTGGATTCTAGTATACTAGTGAATCTGGTCATGGATAAGATAGAAATGTGGTAGTATACTGAACAGATAGAGTCAATCAAGAGTCTAACCGACATAAAAGGAGAAGGTATGCATATATATAGGGAAGCTAATATTTTAGCAGACAACTTAGCTAAAGAAGGCTTGAAGAAGGGGTTACAAGTGTTTGAGGGGGCTGATATACCAGAGATAATATAATGTCATAATCATATTAGATAAATTAGAATACCTGTATATTAGAATTCAAAATCAGTAGTAGGAAAAAAAATCCTTGCTCTTTCCGTTCCTGTGGGAAAATTATAAAAATATATTGCTCTACTTTGGTTTTCAGGATTACAGGTATATGTTAAGATGAAAGGATATGGAAATGGTCTATGGCAAGAAAATAAAAATGGGCAGTGACTTAATGTCACTGCCTAAGTAGATATTTGGATTTTAAATATGTTAAAACTATGTATAGCTATTATTGTACAGTTGGCCTGCAATATTAAATAGTGTATGAAACTGTAATTGTATCTCGTATGCTTAAAGTGTAGGGACTGCAAATAAATATAAGGTAGAGAATGAGGATGCCAAAATAAAGTAATACTATCTTTTAGAATGGAATTTAATATATATACTTGTTTTATATGTTTTTGGCTTGGTGGGCTTGTGGTGCAGGGGATACAGTCAAATGCATACATGGGGCAAAGGAGGTTAGGCGAAAATGAATAGAATAGCAAAGAGATTGTCAGATTATATTTAATTCAAGAAGATAAATAAAGCCACAACAAGAAGATTAGTTAGGGCTGCCAAATGCATGCTTTGCTTATTTCATTTACAAGGGTGTAAAAAGGGACAAGGGCTGCTTTAGAGTCAACATATATTCTGTTATGGCTGCTTAAAGTGTAGGGACATAAGGCATAGAGGCCATGAAGCACTAAAATAGCCTGCAAGGGGCAATGAAGAAGGATATGTTGTTGGTCAGAAAGAAATATATTGATATCAGTTGTTTTTATGTTCTTGGTCTTGTGTGTTGGTTTTGCAGGGTCAAATGCATAAATAACATAAGGAAGAGGAGGATAGGAAATATGAATAAAACAACAAAGAGGCTACCAAAATTTTAATTAAAGGCAGGATGTCAAGGTGGCTGCAGATGGGAAAGGAGCTAACAAAAAAGCATAAGGGACTGAAATAAAAGAAAAACAGACGAAGATATACTTCAAGTAAAGTAGTCTAATGTACAGATTCAAAGTGAAGTAGTGCACTTAAAGATAGGACAAGAAGATTCACTTCAAGCATAATGTGTATTGTTTCATTTATTTTATTCAAGGGTGTAAAAGGGGGAAAAAGTAGTTTTAGATTATAAAAATGGTATTCCTCCGCTGGGAGAGAGGGCTTTTTTATTAATAAAACAAACTTTCCAAAAAAAAAAGAAGAATCTAAAGATTAAAAAGAATTAAAAGAATAAAAGAATAAGAAGAATACGAAATATAAGAAGAATAAGAAATATAAGAAAAATAATAAGAATAATAAGAATAATAAGAATAATAAAAATAAGAAAAATAAGAAGAATTAAAAAAAAATATAGAATAAGAATAATATGAAGAATAATAAGAATAATAAAAATAAAAATAAAAAGAAGAATAAAAAAAGAATAATAATAAAAATAAGACGAATAATAATAATATGGAAAATAAGAAGAATAAGAAGAATAAGAAAATTAAGAAGAATAAGAAGAATAATAAGAATAAGAAGAATAAGATGAATAAGAAGAATAATAAGAATAAGAAGAATTAGAAGAATATGGAGAAAAAGAAAAATATGAAGAATAAGAAGAATAAAAAGATTAAGAAGAATAATAAGAATAAAAAGTATAAAACGTATAATAAGAATAAGAAGAATAAGGATAATAAGAATTATAAGAAGAATAATAAGAAGAATAATAAGAAGAATAATAGGAAGAATAATAAGAATAAAAAGAATAAAAAGAATAAAAAGAATATGAAAAATAAGAAGAATTAGAAAAAGTAAAAGAATATGAAGAATAAAAAGAATATGAAGAATAAAAAGAATTAGAATAATTAGAAAATATGAAGAAAAAGAAGAATTAAAAGAATTAGAAGAATATGAAGAATAAAAAGAATAATAAAAATAAGAAGAATAAGTAGAATAAAAAGAATAATAAGAATAAGAAGAATAAGAATAAGAAGAATAAGTTGAATAAGAAGAATAACAAGAGTAAGAAGAATAAGTAGAATAAAAAGAATAAAAAGATTAAGAAGAATATAAAGAATAGGTAGAATAAAAAGAATAAGAAATATAAGAAGAATAAGAAGAGTAATAAGACAAAATATTTAGAAGAATAAGAATAATAAGAACAATAAGAATAATAAGAATAATAAGAAGTGTAAGGAGAATAAGAATAAAAAAAATAAAAAGAATAAGAAGAATAAGAAGAATAAGAAGAATAAGAAGAATAAGAAGAATAAGAAGAATAAGAAGAATAAGAAGAATAAGAAGAATAAGAAGAATAAGAAGAATAAGAAGAATAAGAAGAATAATAAGAAGAATAAGAAGAATAAGAAGAATAAAAAGAATAAAAAGTATAGGAAGAATAAGAAGAATAAAAAGATATAGAAGAATAAGAAGAAAAGAAAGAATAAGAAGAAAAAAAAGAATAGAAGAATAAGAAGAATAAGAAGAATAAGAAGAATAAGAAGAATAAGAAGAATAAGAAGAATAAGAAGAATAAGAAGAATAAGAAGAATAAGAAGAATAAGAAGAATAAGAAGAATAAGAAGAATAAGAAGAATAAGAAGAATAAGAAGAATAAGAAGAATAAGAAGAATAAGAAGAATAAGAAGAATAAGAAGAATAAGAAGAATAAGAAGAATAAGAAGAATAAGAAGAATAAGAAGAATAAGAAGAATAAGAATTATAAGAAGAATAAGAAGAATAAGAAGAATAAAAATTATAAGAACAATAAGAAGAATAAGAAGAATAAGAAGAATAAAAGTTTAAGAAGAATAAGAAGAATAAGAAGAATAATAAGAATAAGAAGTATAAGAAGAATAAGAAGAGTAAGAAGAATAAGAAGAGTAAGAAGAATAAAAAGAATATGAAAAATAAGAAAAATAAGAAAAATAAAAAGAATTAGAATAATAAAAAGAATAAGAAGAATAAGAAGAATAAAAAGAATAAGAGATAGCCTAACTATAAGCTAATTACTTGATGATATATTCAAGGCAGAATCTTTTTAATGATAAAGTTTCAATTGTGGTCGAGCAGAAATAATGACATAAGCCTGGTCTCAAAGCTCCGAAACGAAAGTAAATGAGGGTCCTATAGCCATGGGGCCTTGAGAAGTCCGACTTCTACCAATCTCGTTATTAAAGCTCTTCCTCCTTCACCGGAACTCTACAACTGGCGGGGAAAGACATTTAGACTACTACCAATACCAAGTTCTTCCGGTACCATACCAAGGGTAGAGCACTCACTGAAATGTGGCGAATCGTACCTTGAGAGAAAGATAAATAAGAAGAATACGAAGAAAGATCAATAGAAAGAATAAGAATAAAAAAAGAATAAAAGAATAAGAAAATTAAGAAGAATAAGTAGAATAACATCAATAATAAGAATAAGAAGTATAAGAAGAATAAGAAGCATACAAAGAATAAGAAGCATACAAAGAATAAGAAGAATATGAACAATAATAAAAATAATAAGTAAAAGAAGAATAAAAAGTATAAGAAGAATAAGAAGAATAATAAGAATAATAAGAATAAGAAGAATAATAAAAAGAATATGAAGAATAAGAAGAATTCGAAGAATAAAAAAGAATAAAAAGTATAAGAAAAATTAGAAGAATATGAAGAATAAGAATAATATGAAGAATAATAAGAATAAGAAGAAAAAGAAGAATAAGAAGAATAAGAAGAATAAGAAGAATAAAAAGAATAAGGAGAATAAGAATAATAAGAAGAATAAGAAGATTAATAAAATAATAAGAATAAGAAGAAGAATAAGAATAAGAATAAGAATAATAATAATAATAAGTATAAGAAGAATACGAAGAATAATAAGAATAAGAAGAAAATGAAGAATAAGATGAATAACAAGAATATGTAGAATAAGAAGAATACAAAAAAAAATAACAAATGAATAATAAGAAGAAAAAGAAGAATAAGAAAAATAAGAAGAAGAAAAAAGAAAAAAGAAGAAAGAAGAAGGAGAATATGAGAGAAGTAGTTTTCTTCTCTCTCAATTCTAAAGAGAGAATGTATTTTTCATAGAGAGAGAAACTCCATTGTTGAAGCTCTAAAGCTTGAGTTATGGAAAATCTTCCTAAGATATTTAATAAAAAATCCTTTTCCTTGGTTATTAATGAACACCTTATACTAAGCATGGTATTTTGTGTGAAGGATGATGAGCCGGCATTTTGTTTCCCGGCTGAAGATATCGAGAAGGTTACTACCCTATTCAACCTCACTCTACTCAGCAAATTCTCGCATGGGAACCCTGAATTCAAAGACATATATGCATTTTTCGATGCTTTGAAGCTTCGGGACTTGGTAAGAATTGCGTGGTATGATGCGAAACACATAATGATACAACTCAAGATGGAGAAAACTTCCTTTGGTTATGGCCTCCCGGGCTGTGGAGCATCTCGGGTTATCCTATGAGGCTGTTCAAATGGATGCCCAAATTCACACCAAAGGAGGAATTCGTGCAAGCCCTGGTTTTGTTTTCTTTCCCTCACCTCCCATTTCACCTATTCTATAAACAATCTTTATATCATATTGCTCGGTGTGTGGGTAAGTCTTGGCTAATGAATGAAGCTACGGCCTTTATAACAAGGTCGAGCATGACAAGGGTATGTGTAGAGGTTGATGTTTCCTGCTCCTATCCCAAATAGAGTGCGGTTGGGTAATGGGAATTCAAGTGGATATTGGCAAGATATTATTGCAGAAAACACACCTAAATATTGTTTAAATTGTAATAAATTGGGTCATTTTGATTTGGAATGCATTATAAAGGTAACAGGAAGGGGGCTAAGAAAAACAGAAAAGAGGGAGAGGGAGAAACTTTAGGTAAAAAAGAGGCAAGAGTTTAGGGTAGAAGAAGTTAGAGTAGAGGAGGGGCAGAAGGAGAGCCTGGGGGAGACAGGCATTAGGGAAGGAGAGGAAGGTAGTAGGGTAGCAATTGAAGAGATGGAAGGAGGGTAGGAAGATGGAGATAAAGAGGAGGGTAGGATAAAAATACTAGAAATAAAAAAATGGCTAGATAAAGGGGTTAATGCAATGGAGGGGGCAGGGAGGAAGGGATGGGGGATGAAAAGTAAAAGATATGTAATGAAAACAGCATTGGAATTGGATTTAAAAAATGTAATAATAAACTTCAAAGCAGAGGAGTATGACCTCCTATCGGAGGAAGGAATTGAGCCTAAAAGTTGGCCCATCACGGCTATGCACAAAGGAATGCAGAGTTTAGAATCTTCATTGACACAAGATGATTCAAAGTTGCTCAATCAAAAATAGTGGGAGGGGATCCCGAAAAATAGAAAAAGTGCAATAGAAAAAATAAAATGGATGAGTTTACAAATAAGCAAATTGAATTTAGTAAGTAAAATTAAACAGCTTAAATCGAGTTTAAGTAAAAGCACAAGAAATAGAAAAAATACTTAAACATGCACTATGAAACAAAATGCATAACTAGAGCACAAGCTAGACCTAATAATATATAATAGTCTATATTGGAATATAAGAGGAGTTAGAAATACTCCATCGATAAATAGAAGTAAAAAACTAATTAAAATTCATAATATTAGAATTGTAATAATAGCTGAACCCATGGTTATAAAGGATTCACTAGAAATTTATAACAAAAATTAGGACTAGACAATGCATTTTCCAATAATAATGACAAGATATCACTATTATGGAAGAATAAAATTGTTATTGAAATTATTTTAGAGGAAGAATAGATTATTAATTTTAAGGAAAGAAAAAACTCAGATCCAATTATATCGGTGGTAAATGCTAGCAACTCGAAAGAAAAATGGAAAGTTCTCTTGAATGAAATGAAAGAGATAGCAGATAGGAATACTCCATGGATCATAAAAGGGGATTTTAACGTGGTTAGAAATGTTAAAGAAAAAAAGGAGGAAAGCCACTTGTCTCGTTTGCTATAGCCCAATTTAATGAGGCAATTAATAATACCAAGCTTATGGAGGCTGAGTATTTGAGGCCTAACATCACATGATGTAATAATAGGAAAAATAGAGGAACGATCTGGTCAAGACTTGATCGCATTCTCTATAAATCAAATGGGTGGATTACTATGGAGGGGTGAGTGTGAAACACTTAAGCATAACATGCTCATACTATAGCCCTCCACTTCTAAAATTTAAGTTAGAGAGAGAAATAATAAAATTTTTAAATATCAGAACATGTGGGGCTTGCATAAAGATTTTGATGATAGATAAACATATAGCTAGATAGCGATATAGATAAATAAACATATAGAGATATAAAGTTATAGACAAATAGGAATATAGGTAGATAGGCATATAGATAGACATATAGACAGATAGATAGATAGACAGATAGATAGAAAGACATAAATAGATAGATAGAAATATTAGACAAATATACAGATAGACAGATAGATTTATAAAAAAACAGATAGACAGATAATAGATAGACAAAAAGACAGATATATAAATAAACATATAAATAGATATATAGATAAATAGATAGATAGATAGACTGATAGTTTGATAGATAGATTGATAGATAAATAGAAAGATAGATATACAGATATATTGTTAGATAGATAGAAAAATAAACAGATGGTTAGTTAGATAGATAGACAGATAGATGGATAGATAGATCGAAAGATAGAGATATAGACAGATAGACACATAGATAAATAGACAAATAGACAGATAGATAGACACATAAATAAATAGGTAGATAGATAGATCGATCGATAGATAGAGATATATATAGATTGATAGTTAGACAGAAAGATAAATAAAGAAATAAAGATAGATAGATACACAAATATATAGATAATTAGATAAATAGATAGTTATATAGATAGAAATATAGACATATACAAAAATAGATAGATAGAAAAAAATACAGATTTATATATTGACAAATAGACAAATAGATAATTAGATAAATAGACAAATAGATAGATAGACATATAAATAGATTGCGAGATAAATACAGAGAGAGAGAGAGATAGATATATATATATATATATATATATATATATATATATATAAAGATTGATAAAAAGATAAATAGATAGGTAGATAGATAGATAGATAAATAGCTAGACAAATTGATAGATAGATAGACATATAGATAGATAGAAAGATAGATAGATAGACAGACAGATAGTATGATATACAGATAGACAGACAGACAGATAGATAAATAGATAGATTGATGTATAGATAGATAGATTGATTGATAGATAGATAGATAGATTGTCAGATAGACAAATATATAAATAAATAGATAGGCATATATATAGATTAATAGATTTGAAAGATTAATATATAGACAAATAGATATACAAATAGATAGACATATAGACATATAGAGATATAGATAGATAGAAAGATATAATGTAGATAGATTAATAAATTTATAGAGTAATAGATTGACATATTGATAGAATTGATCAATCGGCAGATAGATAGTTAGCTAGAGAAATGAAGATAAGCAAATAGAAACATATGCAGATAGGCATATAGACAGATAGAGATATAGATAGATTGAATAATAGATATATAGATAGATAAATATATAGAATGAAAGATAGATAGATAGACAGATCAACAAATGGATAGATAGATAGATAGACAGATAGACAGATTGACATATTGATAGATATACAGATTGACGTAGAAAAATAGATAGGTAAACATGTAGACACACACACAGATAGATAGATAGATAGATACATAGATAAAAAGAAGATAGATAGATAGACAGATATACATATATATGGACAACTAGATAGATAGACAGATCGATAGATAGACAATTATACATATAATAGATTAATTGATAGATAGATAGATAAATTGAAAAATAGATAGACAGATAGATAGATAGACAGACAGACAGATAGATAGACAGATAGATAGATATATAGATAAATAGATAAAAAAACATATATTTAGGTAGATAGGCAAAAATATAGACAGATAGAAAGATAGAAATATAGATAGATACACATATAGATAGATACAAAGATATATATATTGACACATTAATAGATAGACATATAGATAGATAGATCAATACATATATAGCGAAATTGAAATATAAATAGATAGATAGGTAGACAGATAGCTAGATAGTTAGATAGACAGATAAATAGTAGCAAATGGATAGATAGATAGATAGATAGATAGATAGATAGATTAACACATAAATAGATAGACATAGAGACAGAGAGGCTTATAGAAAAATAAACTAATAGACAGATAGACAGATAGACAGTTAGACAGACAGACAGATAGACAGATGGACATATAGATAGATAGGCAGATAGATAGACTGACAATTAGAAAAATAGACAGATAAATATATAAATAGTTAGACAAATAGGTAGATAGAGAGATAAATAGTCAGATAGATATATGAAAATAACTATACAATTAGATAGATAAATAGATAGATATAAAGACAAACAGATAGACAGACAGATAGATAGAGAGATAGAAAGAAGATAGAGAGATAAATTGATAGATAAACAGATAGATAGATAGATAGAAAAAAAGATAAATTGATCGATAGACAGATAGACAAATAGATAGATAGATAGATATATATATATATATATATATATATATATATATATATATATTGATAGTTAGATAGATAGACATATAAAAAGATAAATAGATAGATACTCAGATAATAGATAGATGGATAGTTATACAGATAGTAATATAGATATCTACATAGATAAATAGATGGACATATAGACGATAGATTTATAGATAGATGATAGATAAATAGATAGATAGACAAAAGATAGATAGATAGACAGACATATAGATAAATAGATAGATAGATAGACAAATCGGTAGACATATAGATAGATAGAAAATTTGATAAATAGATAGACAGATAGAAAGATAGACATATTGAAAAAAAGTCATATAAACAAATAGACAGATACACAAATAGACAAATAGATATATAGACAGATAGACAGATATAAAAAAAGATAGATAGGCTGATAGAAATATAGACAAATAGATAGATAGATAGATAGGTAGATTGACATATAGATAAATAGGGAGATAGACAGATAGACAGACAGACAGATATATAGATAGAAAGATAGACATATAAATAGAGAGATAAATAGAAAAAAAAATAGAAAAAAAGAATAAAAGATAGACAGATAGATAGATTGGCAGATATACAGATTAAAAGATACATAGATAGTATGATAAATAGGTAGACATATTGACATATAGATAGATAGATAGATAGACAGACAGATTGCCAGATAGATAGGTAGATAGGTAGATTGATAAACAGATAGCCAGAAAGATTTATAGATAGATTGATAGACAGATTGACACATAGATAGATAGATATATAGACAGACAGATAGATAGATAGATAGACATATTGAGAGATTGACATATAGACAAATAGATAGATAGACAAATAGACACATAGACATTTAGATAGATAGAAAGATATATAGATAGGCAGATTCAAAGATTGATAAATTTAGAGATTTATAGATTGACAGATTGATAGATCTATTGATAGACATATAGATTGATATGCAGAACTGTAGAAATGCAGATAGGACGATAGGAAAATAATTAGATAGTCAGATAGTCATATACATTGATAGGTAGATAGATAAATACTTAGATAAATAGAAAGATAGACAAATAGACAGATAGATAGACAGATAAATAGATAGACAGATATATAGATAGATAGATAGATATACAAATAGACATAATATAGTTAGATAAATAGATAGATAGACAGATAGATTGACATATAGATAGATAGACAGATCAATAGATAGACTAATAAACATATAGATATATAGACAGATTGACAAATCAACAGATAGATAGATAGATAGATAGATGGAAAATTAGATAGATAGACAGATAGACAGATAAATAGATAGAAAGATAGAAAGAAAGATAGATAGATAGAGAGATAGACAAATAGGCAGATAGATAGATCAAAAGATAGACTGATAGATAGATAGATGAAAAGATAGATAGATAGATATACAGAATGACAGATAGACAAATAGATAGATATAAAAATAGAGAGATAGTTTGATAAATAGTTAGCCAAATGAACAGATAGATAGATAGACTGATACAAAGATAGATAGATAGATAGATAGACTAATACAAAGATAGATAGATAGATAGATAGATAAAGAGATAGACAAATAGATAGATAAAGAGATAGACAGATAGATAGTTATACAGAAAGGAAGAAAGATAGATAGATAGACAAATGGATTGATACACAGATAGACAGAAATATAGATTGACAGGTAGACAAATAGATTGATAGACCAATAGACAAATAGATAGATAAATAGATAGATAGAGAGATAGATCAACATGTAGATAGATAGACAGATAGGAAGATAGGTAGATAGGTAGATAGACATATAGGTAGATAGACAGATAGATAGATAGAGATATACAGACAGACATATAGAAAGATAGATAAAATAAGAAATAGATAGACAGATAGACAAATGAACTTATAGACAGATAGATAGATAGGGATATAGACAAATAGATAGATATACAAAAAGATAGATAAATAGATAAATAGATAAATAGATACACAGATAGATAGATAGAATTATAGATAGATAGATAGATAGAAAGATAAATTGATCGACAAATAGACATATATATAGATAGATAGATAGACACATAGATAGATTATCGATAGATAGATAGGCACATAGACAGATAGATAGATAAACAGATTGATAGATAGACATTTAGATAGAGAGGTATATAGACAAATAGATAAATAGACACATTGACAGATAACCAAATATATAGATAACCATATAACTAGATAGCTAGATAGGTTGATAGATAGATATATATATATATATATAGATAGACAGAAAGAAAGTTAGATATATATATACATATATATATATATATATATATATATGTTGTTAGAAAGTTAGATAAATAAAAAAATATATATAGATCAACAGATTGATAAATTGATAGATAAATAGACAATTAGATAGATAAACATATAGACATTAACATAGATAGATACATAGTCATATAGATAAATTTATGGATATACTAATATATAGATAGACAAATAGGTATATAGGTAGATAGACATATAGACAAATATAGAGATAGATAGATATATACATAGATAGGTAGATAGATAGACGTATAGAAAGAAAGATAGATAATTAGATATACAGAAAGACAAATAGACATATAGATAGATAGATAGATAGACAAATAGACATATAGATAGATAGATAGATATATATATATATATATATATATATATATATATATATGTAGAAAGAAAGACAAATAGATAGATAGATAGATAAAGATATAGATAGATAGATAGATCTAGATATATATAGATAGAGAATTGGATAGATTGAGAGAAAGAAAGATAGATAGATAAATAGATTGATAGATAGACAGATAGACATATAGATAGACAGATAGATAGATAGATAGACAGATTGACATATTGACATATAGACAAATAGACATTTAGACAGATAGATAGATAAAAAGATAGACAAATAGATAGATTGACAGTTAGATAGATAAATAGATATATAGATGGACACAATGATAGATAGAATAATAGATAATATATAGACAGATAAATAAATAGACAGATAGATAGATATATAGATAGATAGACACATAGACAGATATACATATTGATAGATAGACATTTAGATAGATAGATAAATAGACATATAATAGATAGATAGATACACAGATTGACACATTGACAGATTGACAGTTTAACAGATAAACAAATATATACATAAACATATATCTTTATAGCTAGATCGGCAGATAGATAGATATATAGATAGAGATATAGTTATTGAAAGATAGATAAATCGATATATACATATATATATATATGTTGTTAGAAAGATAAATAGATAAAAAAATAGACAGATAAATAGATAGATAGATAGTGAGATAGATAAACATATACACATTATCATATATAGATACATAGACATATAGTCATATTTATTGATAGACTTATAGACAGATAGACAAATAGGTAGATAGGTAGATAGACATATAGACAAATATATAGATAGACAGCTGGATAAATACACAGATAGATATATAGATAGATAGACATATAGAAAGATAGACAGATAGACAAATAGACAGATTGATAGATTGATAAATAGATATATAGACGTATAGATAGATAGATAGATAGATAGGCAGATAGACAGGTAGATAGATAGACAGATAGAGAAATATAAATATAGATAGATACTACTAAAAATTATGATAATAGCGACCAAACTATCGACCATAAAATTAAGTCATTAATTGCTTTCCAAAACATGACCAGTTACCGAACAAAAAAGAGTTTTGAAAAAAAAAATATTTCCAACCAAAATTCTCACCAAAGACTGACCATAATTACTGACTAAATGTTTTTGGTCGAGAATTGGTCTAAGTGATTTTATCGAATATAGTCCCGACCATTTAATGACATATCATTATAATTCGTCGGTAATTACCGACCATTTCACCACCAATTTAGAGATCCAAATAGTTGAATCAAAAAAAATGTATACTACCAAATTCCCAACCAACTACTATCCATATATTACCGACCAAATATAATTGGTTAGAAATATTGTCTGAAGATTAGGATGGAATATGAGAAAAACTTTTCCGAAAGATTATCGACCATTTAACGACCAAAAATTTATAACCATTTAAAATGGTCGGTATAGTGGTTATTCAAATACGTATAACTTTATTCTCAATGAGCATTTATCGACAATAATTTTGGTTAGTAATTCAATGTTTTAATTTTTTTTATTTTACGAATATTTCCTAAGTCATTAACACGTTAATTTGTGCGAAGCTCCATCAATTTATCGAACCAAAGTTGACTGTAAGCACTAAATCGCAAAAAATTGATATTTCATTTGAATCAAGGTAAGTTTTTCTTTGTTCTTCTCCTTCAAATTGCTTATACACATCTTCGTCTCTCTGAATTATATATATACAATTGAAATTTTGTTTTTTTAGTATATTTGGGTATTAAGTTTTTATGTTCTCCTCCTAATTTCTTAATTTTTGCTTCGATTTCATTTAACCAAACATGATTTTGACTCGGCACAATTAATTAAAGTGTAATTTTTCATTTTTTATAATTTGTTCATCTACTATTTATATTTTTAGGGTTTTAGTAATTTTGATTTTAATTACATGATGTTTGCATTCCAACTAATCTTAATGGTAATGGTTTATATTTATATATTAGTTTGACATTATGTATAAATGTCTATACTTTAATATATATAATGATTAATATTAAATCGAACTTTTATATAATGTTAATCTTAAATATCTATAATAGTATATATAAACTTTTCACTTGGGTCAAACTTGTAGTATTCATTTATCCATACTTTATTGCATAGTCTTTCACTTTGTACTACTTGTTGATAAATAATGGTTTTGTGTTACTATAATTAATAATCATTAAAATACAATCAGATATTTAAACAAATTATTAGTGTTATGGAAAATCATTCATGTAAGGGCAATACATAGTTTTCCATATGGAAACAAAAAAGTCTTAAAAAAAAACATACAATAATTTTATAGGGTATGGAATATACACCACATTTTCACTTGATATATTAAGATACCTCAAAATAAAAATATTTAAAAATAAAATCTCCCATTTAAAAAAATTTAATTAAAGCATACCCCAAAATTAAAAATAATTATGTTTTAGAGCTCTTAAGTGGTAAAATCTAGAATTGCATCTCCAGTCATTAAAAGAACTCCACCTCTCCCTACCACAGCATCATTAAATAAATAAAAAAATAAATATTATAGAATATTTTTGAATAGTATTTTTTTAAAATAAACATATTTATATAGCATACATTATAAGTAATAATACATTTTTCAAAACGTATACACCCAATATGTTTAGCAAAGAATATATCTTGTATATATTTTTATGAAAACTTATACAATTTTATGTGTTTATATATTTTTCAAAAAACATATATACATAGCATCCATTTTCTACTTATATATATGTATTTTCAAATATGTGAATACACAAATATGTTTTTAATAAATATATATGGTAAATACTTTTTGAAAACATATACAATATGTTATGTGTATACATTTTTGAAAAAACATATATACACAATATCTTTTTTCGATGTGTAAATATGTTTTTCAAAAACACACATATATATATATATATATATATATAATACATTTTCAAAAAACATATAAAGTATATATATATTTGAAAACCTATAAATTATTATATGTATAAACATATATATATATATATATTGCATTTACATTTTCTATGTAGGTATATATACACAAAATATAATATTAATTATATATATTTTTTTTCAAAAACATATATAAATATACTTTTCATATATTTTTTTCAAAAACATATATATAGTTTACGTATACTCAATGCTTATCAAAAATAGTAGTTTCTTTTTGTTTTTTTAATGATGATTACAAACATTTTTGAAAAAAAAACATATATACACAATATTCATTTTTTGTGTATATATTTTTTTCGAAAATGTATACACACATATATATGCATAATTATAAAAGTTTTATGCATAATAATATAAAAATATTAAATTTATAGCTTATAATTAATATATTCTTATATTTAATATATACTTGTATATAAAATAATTGTTTACTATATTTATACCTATACATTATTATATGTATAAATATATAAAATTAAATTAACAAATATATAAACCTACATGTATAAATATATGTTTAAGTGTATGTATAACTATATGTATAACCACATCTAACAATATTTTTAATTACATGTATAACAACACACAAAATTATGTTAAACTATATGTATATACCTATATATAAATATTTTTATAACTAAGTAAATGTCTATATAATTATATATAACTATATTTGTAACTATATATACATATATTTATTCATATAATTAAATCATAATATTTGTTAATTTTTTTAACTAGTTATGGAAAATGATCGTGAATGGATGTACAAGGGTCGAATAGTGAATGAAATATTCTCTAATGAATGGGGGGATAAAGATGATGAATTTATTGAGTTTGCTCTAATACATCCTTAGTGTGTGAATGGTGGCACAGATATAAAGTGTCCTTGTGCTTTAGTTAAATTTTAGAATAAAAAGTTTTTGAATTTTGAGACTATGAAAATGCATTTGTATTGAAATGGTTGTGGATTACTATGTTTGGATAAACCATGGAGAGAAGCAAGTCCACCATAGGTGTTCAAGTTTAGTACAGTTATCAATAAGTGAAACTGATCAGATGATCTCGGATAACATTAATCACACTCTATACCATAAAATGGGTTATGATGATGTGGGTCCTGAATTTAACCTGAATGAGAAACCCAATGCTGAGGCAAGGAATTTCTATGACATAATTCGAGCTGGAGATAAACCTGTATATGAGAGAAATTCTAAGCATACTCAACTTTATGCAGTAGTGAGGATGTTAGAAATAAAGTGCAGACATAGGTGTTTGCAGACATGGTTTGATGATATGTCTAAATTCATTCAAGGATTGTTGTGAAAAGATAATTTGATGCCATTGAATTTTTACAGAACGAAGAAGTTAGTTAGAGGCTTGGGATTATCCGTATAGGTCATTCATTTATGTGCGAACAACTTTATTATATACTAGGGTGATGATAGTGACCTTAACAGTTGTAAAATACATGGGCATGCTTGATACAAGCAAATGGTTAGAAGTTCTGGAAATAGATTATATATACGTAAGTTGAAGGTGCCATATAAAAAGATGCACTATTTTACAATAACACCTAGTTGTAGAGATTGTTTGCATCAGCCACAACTGCTAATGAAATGAGGTGACATTCAGAGCATCATATAGAGGATGGTAAGATGTGTCACACTACTGATACCGCTACGTGGAAACATTTTGATGGGTGTTTTTCTGATTTTTATTTTGATGTTCGAAATGTTAGGGTGGGTTTATTTGTTGATGGTTTTTAGTCATTTTGTCAATCTAGATACTAATATTCTTTGTGACTTGTGGTGGTGACCCAGCATAATTTGCCTCCAGAAGTATGTATGAAGGAGGAATTTATCAATTTGACTGTGTTAGTGCCCGAGCCTACGAATCAAAAGGGAAAGATAGATGTTTTCTTACAACCATTGATAGTGGAGTTGAAAAGTCTTTGGGGTGTTGGGGTTCAAACTTATGATATTTCTAAACGGCAAAATGTTCAGATGCGTGTTGCCCTCATGTGGACCATAAATAACTTTTCAGCATATTCTATGATGTCTGGGTGGAGTACAAATGGTATGTTGGCATGTAAACATTGTATGGAAGATTCTGATGCTTTTAGATTAATTAAGAGTGGAAAATAGTTGTGATTCGACAACCATCGAATATTTTTTCCCATTAATCATCCATTTCGATGTAATACCAAAGACTTCATTAAGAATAGAAAGGTTACTAAATAATTCATGAGGGTTAGATATAGGGATTATATTTTGCAGGAATTGAATAACAGAGGCTTGAAGAAGGTGATAGATGTTGATGCTAATGTTGTGAATGCAGCTATATTTAAGACCTATGGGTGGAATAAGAGAAGTATTTTCTAGGAATTGCTCTACTGGCGTGAATACTTCCTCATACACAATCTTGATGTTATGCATATCGATAAGAATGTGTTTGATAATATTTTCAATATAGTGTTTAACATTCTAGGGAAAACTAAAAACACTTTCAATTCAATAGATGAGTTGAATAAATATATTCGTTATCCTCAATTTGCAAAAAATATTGTCACCAATAAATACCCTGATGTGCCATTTGTTCTTAATAAATCACAGAAGAAGGTTATGTTCGAGTGGGTAAAAAAACTTAGAATTCTATATGGGTATGCTTCTAATCAGGGGAGAGGTGTGGATGTGAAAAAACTTAAGATGTTTTGCATGAAGAGTCATGATTATTATGTATTCATGCAAAAATTGTTACCAATTACTTTTTGAGAATTCCTACCTAATAGAATATGGAACTGATAACTGATATTTCTTTATTCTTCAAGCAACTGACTTCATCTTCATTGTCTGATGAGGAGTTGAGGAATCTTGATGAAAAAATTCCTATTATCTTATGCAATCTTGAGAAAATCTTTCCTCCTAGTTTTTTTGACTCAATGGAACATCTTCCAATGCACTTGGCTTATGAAGCTAGGATTGCTGGTCCTGTCCATTATCATTGAATGTATCCTCCAGAAAGGTAATATTAATTCAATAAACTAATTCTTTTCCAATATATATATTTATATATACACAAAAATGACTTGTAATTTCAATAAATTTTTTTTGCATATATTTGAGGAGAATAAAGTATACAATAATGAATAAGGCTAAGGTGGAAAGGTCTATATCATTCTATTTTAAAGAATGAAATCCAACTCTTCCACTTAAGGAAAAGTGGAATGAGGTTTATCTTTCTAAAAATGTGGATAATGATGTGTTTCAAATTTTCAAGCCTCCAGGTAAAACAATTGGTGCTGAAGAGAAAAGATATCTAGTAGACTATGAATATACTATTGCTCATCTATATTCTAATAAATTGTCCAGATGTTCAACCATTCATTGAGTAAGTATTTCCTAAAAGTAAAATGACATCTATTAAGCATTATAATTTAGTATTTCCTATCAATTTATCAATAATTTTTAATTTCTTTTTTTTAGTTATTTTGTTATAGATAAACGTAAAAAGTTTCCAAATATTGATGAAGAAGTTATCAATGCCGTGATGGAGTAAGAATTTTCATTATTTTTTGAAAAAAGTGTATGTTTACTTATAATGAAATCAAAAAATAAATGTATTGTTCTAATAAAAATTTATAATTATAATCTAAACAATCTACTTAATTTTGATTAAAGGTTCATAATCGTTGAAATAAAGTGGTATTCATTATCTTCGAAGTATAGCACGAGCTCCCATAAGAGACGTTTAAACATACAATGGTTACTATGTGAATGGTTTTAAATTTCACACTAAATCATATGGTAGCTACCAAACAATAGATAATACGGAAGTATGCATTAAAGGATCCGTATACAATGAAACCGAACATGACTATTACGGGACTCAGGTCAAAGTGATCGAGTTTGAATTTAAATCTTTCCTGGTTAAAAAAATTGTTTTATTCAAAAGTGAATGGTTCGGCCTAACACAAAATTTTGGTATTGTTGTCCATCCTCAATATAAACTTGTTGATGTGAACGATAAAAAATAATTTAACAAGTATGAACCTTTTCTCTTAGCAATACAAGCATCACAAGTTTATTATTGTGAATATCCGGGTCAACTTGGTCCTAGAGAGGATTGAAAAGCTGTGTGAAAGAAAAAAACAAGGGCTCAAATTGACTTCACCGCATCACCAAGTACTGATTTTATAGAACTAGCTTTTCAAAATGATGACAATGATTTTATAATTGAAGTTGTGGTGGGGGACGAAGATGTCCTTTTAGTTGCATCTTCTGAGATGGATAGAAGCGGGGATGTAGATGTTGATAAAAATTTAATTGATAATAAGGAAGAAATGAGTGATAAATAGGATTTTGAAAATGTTGTTACTACATCTGAAGAAGAAGACGAACCAGATTTTGATGATTCTGATTTAAATGAGTAGACCGTGAGTTTAATGTTATTTTAATTGTTAATCATTTTTTTTATTTTCATTACTTTATGTATTTTTTACAGATATGACACGTGGATAAGGTAGAGGTAGCACATTATAAGGTCATATGAGCTGTGATATAGGTAGCACACCCTCATGTATGCCCAAAACTAGTAGAGGGTCATGGGTGGATGAGACGCCACAACAGATAGAGATGGTTGTGAATGTACCGCAGTAGCAGCATCAACTGACTGATAAAGATAATGGTCCCGAGATATTCATAAATAATCAAGAGACATGAGAGAGAGAGGAGCGAGATGATGGAGATGCTAGAGAGTCTTCCTCAGAGCACCCTACTGCCAAGAGTCTTCCTATTTCTTAGTTTGATCTAATAATTGATAATCCGTAAGATATAAAACTTAACAAATGATTTATCAATTTATTATTTTATTTCATACATGATAATAAATTTTTGGTTATAAAACGAAGTTAGAGCCGTCTAGTTCCATTTCTAGGGTTTTTAGGACAATTTTCAGGAAGTCTTTAAAACCTAATGGACATAATTGGAAGTGACTCACACATAGAGACCAATTGATGATTATAAGATAATGTAAGGTAAAAATTACTACCTAAAAATTGTGACATCTTTTATTTATTCTTTCGTTCATTGATTAAAATCTTTTTCTCTATAATTATAGAAAGTTTACAAGTGGACACAACCAAAGGAGGCGGTCAAAAGTGTGTTCTACAAACAAGCTGCCAGTCAGTATAAAGATATCGTGTACGAGATTAAAGATAAATGGTTGAACAAAAAAAAAATTCGAGGGTCATGTATCATGTTTTCAAGGAGTGGCGAATCAGATGGAAAAATCCAGATTATAGAAAAAGGTGTGATAAACAGAGTAGCAATCATCACTCAGAGCGGACATGGGAAGGCAGTGGCATGTCTACACACACTAGTGGATCTCGCTCTATGCGTGAGCACGAACGAGCATTGATATTATTTCTAATTTATACTTTTTATGTTTATTACTTTCTGTAATGTGTTCAATTATGCCTAAATTTCATTTATCATAAGGAATTTTTTTTAATTTAATTAACATATGTATTGTGTGTAATTATAGACACGAAAGGAGGATAATAAGCTCAGTGCTCCTCACTTATTTAGATACACACACACACGAAGGCTCATGATGATCAGACTTTCGTTGATCAGAGATCTCGTGCAGCAAATATAAGTTTAAATAAAAAAAGTAACAATTATTTTTTTTGTTTGTATATAAATTGAAATACTTTTCGTGGATTTTTATTAGGTGAGATATGAGGAAATGTTAATTACTGTGACTCAAGTGTATTTTCAGTCTACATCAGGTTAATGTGATGGTGCAATAGATAGTTCTAATTCATCAGCTCTACTAGTTGATACGAATTAGATTTGGAATGTGACTGTTGATGACAAGGAGAAGATGATTGTCTATGGTGTCAGTTCTTCGACATCAGTATTCTACTGGCAAAAATGACCAGACTACGAAGCTGAATTTTAGGACCAATTTCGAATTTGTTCTCGAAGCTAGAGGAATTTCACAACGTGATACAAAATTCTATAGAGTTTCAGTTGGCTGATACCGAGCGTCGCATGATCGAGTATAAGGATGATAGGGATGAGTTATGTCTGCATTTTGACTGGCTTACAAAGAAGTTTTAGGAAGGAGGACAACAATTCGACCCTGATGATCTACCTCAGATTGTTTGGCATAATGCTCTAGCTACAGCAGCTACTCCATGACCTACAGCAGCACCTGCAACACCCGCATCAGGACTTGCAGTAGCAGACAGCTCTACCCTAGTAACCGACATCTCGGAGTGTGGAACAGAAACATCACAGCATAATGATTATAAAACTAGGTTGGACGATTGAATGTATTAAACACATTTTTTTTCAATGTCTTAAACTTTAATTTTAGATTTATTTGTTTTATTTTCTCTTGATGTTATTAATATATATATGCATTATATATAGCTATTTGTTAGAGTTAATTGGATTTTTTTGTGTTATTTTTAAATATTTCTACAGCAACTGCATAAAACTTGGAAGTGAATTGGATATTTTTTTTGTGGTATGTGCTATAGTTTCTACAAAAACTACAAAAAAATTGTTTGAAAAATTCGGTCGATAATTACCGACCGAATTACGACCAACCCGACCAAAATTTTTTAATATCAATGGTTGGTAAAAGGTCACCAAATGATTTGTATTACTTTTGGAGATCAATTAGTGACCAATGATTTTAAAAGATTTTAGTCGGTTTTTTATCGCAATTCTTTTAATTATTACAGACCATTTTGTGACCATTTACCGCCCTAATATTTTTAGCCAGAAAATAGTTGGAATCTAGTCAGTAATTATTTGTCGGTGATTGGTCTGTAAATGGTCATTAATTACCGGCCATTGCCCATTTGGAGACCATGCACCGACATTATACATCCGGATGGTAATTTGTCGGAATTTTGTCGGTAAATCATCGTCAGTAGAGGATCGATAAATGGTCGGTAATTTACCACCCGACTAATTTATCATCAGTAAAAAAATTAGTAACGAGCAAAATTGCGAACAATTATTTTGGTCGCAATTTTTCTCACAAATTGGTATACCCACCAAAAAACACCGTATTTTGCGACCAAATAAATGGTCGGTAATTTGGTGAGTTTTAGTAGTGAGATAAATAGATAGATAGATAGAAAAAAAGTTAGACAAATATATAGATAGACATATAGACAAATAGACAGATAGACATATAGATAGTTGGACGGATAGATTGATAGATAGACAAATACACAGATAAATAGAAAAAAATGATAGACAGATAGACATATAGATAGATAGATAGTTATATATATTGACAAATAGACAGATTGACAAATAAAAAGATAGATAGATAGACAGATACACATATAGAAAGAAAGATAGATAGATAGATAGATAGATAGATAGCAAGCTAGACAGATAGATAGAAGACATATAGACCAATAGATAGATAGGTAGGTAGAAATACAGATATATAGATAGATATATAAATAGATAGACAGATAGGTAGATAGATATATAGACACAAAGGGACATAAATAGATAGATAGAAGAATAGATAAATTGATAGATAGACTTATTGATAGATAGATAGATAAACAAATAGATAGAGAGATAGAGAGATAGATAGACAGACAGATAGACACATAGACAAATTGATAGATAGATAGATAGAGATATAGATAGAACTATAAATAGATAGCAAGATAGATAAATAGATAGATAGATAAATAGAAAGAAAGACTAATAGACAAATAGAAAGAGAGATAAAATGACAGATTGATAGATAGACTAATAGATAGACATATAGATAGATAAACAGAGAGACAAATAGACAGATAGACACATAGACAAATAGACAAATAGACAGTTTGACATATATGTAGAGAGATAGATAAGCACATAGATAGTTATACAGATTGATAGATTGACTGATAGACACATAGACATATAGACTTATTGATAGATTTATATATAGGAAGAAAGATATAGAAACATAGAGAGATGCACAAATAATCACATAGACATATAGACAGATAGAGACAAAGACATATAGACTTATATACTTATTTATTGATAGGCAGAAAGATAAATAGAAAGATAGAAAAGTAAACAGATAGATAGATAGATAGATACATAGACATATAAACAGATAGATAATATACAGATAGACAGATAGATAATATACAGATAGACAGATAGATAGACACAAATAGATAGATAGAAAAATAGATAGATAAAAGATATACAGATAGATAGATAGACATATAGACATATAAATAGATATAGATATATATATATACACACACACACACAGATATAAAGAAAGAAAGAAAGATAGACAGATAGGAAAAAAGGTAGAAATGTAGATAAGCAGATCAAATATATACAAATAGACAGATAGACAGATAGACAAATAGACTAATATGCATATAAATAGATAGATAGAGAGACAGATAGATAGATATTTAAATAGAATTATAGATAGATAAATAAATAGAGATATAGTTAGAGAGATAGACAGATAGAAAGAATGAATGATTGACAAATTGACAAATTGATAAATAGATAGACAGACAGATAGACCGACAGACAGATAGACAGACAGATAGATAAAAAGATATATAAAGACATAGACACATATATAGATTGACAGATTGATAGATTGACAGAATGATAGATTGAAAATTTAATAGATTTAAAGAATGACCGACAGACATATCAAGATATAGACAGATAGATAGAGAGATAGAGAGACATATATATCGATAGATAGATAGATAGATAGATAGATAGACAGATATACAAATTGACAGATAGATAGATAAACAAATAGACAGATAAAAACATAGATAGATAGATAGATAGACTGATAGACATATAGACATAGACAGATAGACAGATAAACAGATAAACATACAGACAGACAAGTAGGTAGGTAGATAGATAGAAAGATATTCAGATAGAAAAATAGATAGATATACAGATAGACAGATAGACTTTTATACATGCAAATAGATATATAGATAGATAGATAGATAGACTGATAGATAGATAGACATATAGACATATAGATAGATAAATAGATAAACAGACAGACAGGTAGGTAGGTAGGTAGATAGATAGATAGAAAGATATTCAGATAGACAGATAGACTTTTATACACACATATAGATAGATAGACAGATAGATAGATAGATGATAGAATAGATATGTAGTCAAATAGAGAGATAGACAAATAGAAAGGTAGCCAGATAGACAGATAGACATATAAATAGATTTATAGATAGATAGATAGATTGATTGATTGACAGTTAGATAGAAAGATAGATAGATGGATAGACAGATAGGCAGATAGAAAGATAGAGAGAAAGACAGATAGACTGATAAATAGATTGATAGATTGACATATTGATAGATAGTTAGATAGATAGATAAACATATAGACAGACAGATAGATAGATAGATAGATAGAAAAATTGACAGATATCCCAAAGGAGAAATAGGCAGATAGACAGATAGATAGATAGTTAGATAGATAGATAGACATATAGAAGATAGACAGATAGATTGACAAATAAATTGACAAATAAATTGACAAATAGATAGATAGACAAATAGAAAAATATACAAATAGACATATAGACAATTAGATAGATAGATAAATAAATAGATAGATGAACATATAGACAAATAGATAAATAAACAAATAGATAGACAGACATACATATAGTTATATAGATATATATGTATAAATATATACATATATATATATATATATATATATATATATATATAGATAGATTGAAAGATAGAATTTAAGATTGACATTGACAAATTGATATATTGACAAATTGATAGATTTACAAAATGACTGATAGATAGATGGAA
>JAREIK010003513.1:30040-32540 GCA_029783825.1 Sapria himalayana | reverse complement strand
AGTCAGATAGACAGACAGATAAATAGATAGATAGATAGATATTGAGATAGACAGATATAAATTTAGATAGATCGGATGATTGATAGATAGAAAAATATAGAGATAGTCAGATATATAGATAGGCAGATAAAAATATAGACAAATAGACATATCGATAGATAGTAAGATAGAGAGATAGACAAATCTATAGAAAGATAGATAGACACATAGACACATAGATAGGTAGATAGATAAACATATAGATAGATAGACTAATAGACAGATAGACAGTTATACATATAGACATATAGATAGATAGATATATATTCATATAGATAAATGCATAGATTAATAGATTGACAGATTGATTAAAAGAAACATAGATAAATAGATATCCAGATATCCAGATAGACACATAGATAGATAGTTAGAAAAAAGGTAGATTGATAGATAGACAAATAGATTGATTAATAGAAAGATAGATAGATATACAGGTAGATAGATAGACTGATATATTGATAGATAGATATACAAATAGATTATTTTATTGATAGATATATAGGCAGATATATATATATGCAGATATGAATATTAGCAGATAGACAAATAGAGATTTAGATAGATAGATATATAGATATATAGACAAATAGATAGATAGGCAGATAGATAAAGAAATACATGGATAGACAAATATACATATAGATAGATAGATAGATAGACAGCCAGACATACAGACAGATAGATATTTGTATAGACAAATAGATAGATAGCTAGATAGATAAATAGATAAATAGGAATATAGAAAAAAAATACAAATAGATAGATAGATAGTAAGATAGATAAGTAGAAAGACATATAGAAAGATAGATAGACATATAGTTAGAAAGATAGATAGACATATAGTTAGAAAGATAGATCGATAGATAGATATATAGATAAATAGATAGATAGATATATATATATATATATATATATATATATATTATTTATTTATTTATTTATATATAGTCAGATAGATAGAAAGATATATAGATAGTCAGATAGATAGATAGACAAATAAACAAATAGAAAGATAGACAGATAGATAGTTAGACAGATAGACAGATATATAGATATACAGATATGCAAATAGATAGATAGATAGATAGACAAATAAATAGATAGATAGATAGACAAATAGACAAATAGAAAGAAAGAAAGATAGCCAAATAGAGAGATAGATAGGTAGACATATAGATAGATAGATATACAAATAGACATAGACAAATAGACAGATAGATAGATAAACAAATAGATATATAGATAGATAGATAGATTAATAAATAGAAAGAAAGATAGATAGATAGACAAAAGCCAGATAGATAGATAGACAAACAAATAAACATTTAGAAAAAGAGATAGATAGAAAAAGAGATGGATAGATAGTAGGACAGATAAATGGTTTGATAGATAGATAGATAGATAAATAGATAGAATGATAAATAGGTAGATAGACAGACAGATAGATAGACAGATAGATAGATAGATAGAGGGATAGACAGATAGATAGATAGAAAGATTTTAAGATAGGCAGATAGATTGAAAGTCAAATAAAAAGATATATAGATAGATAGAATTATAGATAGATAGACAGATACATATAAAGACATATATACAAATAGATAAAAAGATACAGATAAACAAATATACAGATAGACAAATAGACATATTGATAGATAGATAAATAGAAATAAAGATAGATAGACAGATAGACAAATAGATAGATAGACAGATAGATAGACAGATAGATAGAAAGATAGATAAATAAATATATAGATAGATAGAGATATAGACAAATAGAAAGATAGATAGATGGATAAATAGATTGACTAATTGAAAGATAAATAATTAGACAGATTGAAAAGTTGACATCTTGTCAAATTGACAAATTTACAGATTTATAAAGAGACAAATAAATAGATAGACTGACTGACTTATAAAAAGATAGATTTATAGGTAGATATGTAGATAGACAGATAGCTAGATAGACAGATAGCTAGATAACAAGATATCGAGATAGGTAGATAGATTGTGATAAAAATAGATAGATATATAGATAGAAAGATAGATTAATAGAGAAATAGATAGATAGCTAGGTAGATAGTTATAGAAATTATCATATAGACATATATATAGTCGGATAGATATACAAATAGATAGATTTTTAGATAGACAGATAAATAGGTAGATAGATAGATATCCTAGATAGACTAAGAGATAGATAGATAATTAGATAGATAGATAGATAGATAGATAGACATAGATTGATATGCATATAGACAGATAGACAGACAGATAGATAGATAAATAGACAAATAGACACATAGACAGATTGACACATCGACAAATAGATAGTTAGATAGATAGATAGATTGATAGATTAGATAGTTAAATAGAAAGTTAGATTGACAGATAGATAGATAGGTAGATAGACATATAGATAGATAAAAAGATAGACAAAAAGATGGATATGTAGATAGAC